>QJPP01004484.1:0-63540 GCA_003996215.1 Jaltomata sinuosa
GGTAAGAATCTATGTGAATTTTTCCTTAGAACTAGGTATAAATATTGGTAAAATGTAGAAGTTGGGTGTATACAGATGCCAAAGATCACCACCCCACACTTAAACCTTTATTCATCCTAAAACAACTTACTATACACCCTACAACTTTCACACCTTAAGATGCCAGTTGAACAGGTCTACTCATACATAAATTAACTAGACAGTTTAATCATGATTCATAGTTCATTCATACATGCATTTATCTTTCATATTTTCACAAACACTTCATTTGAAATCACACAAGCTCTAAAACTAACTCATCATAAAAAATAAGGCCAACATGATCATATGTGAATATCCCATTCATTTATTACACTAAATTCGAACCATTTTGTGCCCTCACTATTTAAGAGAGATGCCCCTCACTCTCATAATGCATGCACATTTAAATTTGGGGGACACATAAAGAAAATCCTTACTCTCTCAAAGAAAATTCCATCCATACAAGATATACCATAGGTTTTGCCTTAGTGTAATACCTATTCACAATGCATCAAAATTCTAGGATCAAAAGGACTTTTACGGGTTGTAATATCGGCTAAGAGACGGGTAGAAAGTAATTTGCAAATAGTGAATACTCTCCCTATGTACTTTAAGACACTTACTTTAGACTTTTTGCTTTTGTCCCTTATGTCACCTCAATTTAATATTTTGTTCATGCTTCCCTTCAAGTCCCCCCTTTATATTTTGGTATTCCCTATTCTTTATGCACTAATGCTAGAAGAATTTTTTTCTAACTTTTACATTTCATTTTCTTAATGTTTGTTGACACCCAATTTTACCCTCCACATTACAAATTAATCTTGAGTCTTTTTTGAATTTTAAAAAAAATTTCGAAATGATTGATTTGTAAAAAGGATAAAACATTTGTCAAATCAGCTTTATAATAGTTTTGAGTAAGAATTTATATTTTTCATATTTAATTATGTGAAATTTATATAAGTTTACTTAAGAAACTATTTTAAAGTTTAATATCATAAGGAAATACTTTTAAAATTTGAAAATGCTTAAATTCCTCCAAATTGATTTAAAATTAGGGGTTAATTGAATAATTGATTTCATATTTTTTAAAGGAAATAATTATGCTTTAAATGTAATAATTATTTCAAATCGTTTATATTAATTAAGCTCAAGAATCGATTTTAATTGATTCGTCTCTATTCCAATTCTAGCGTAATTCCTTTAAATCATTTAAGTCTCTACCGAATTTCCCTAAATATTTCCTAAATTGGCTATCTCTTAAATGTGGCCATATCTTCAACATCCTTATAACACCTCTTTGTCATCAGCCAATTTTTGGGCCAAAGAATTCCCATAATCTGGCCTACCCCACTTCTAATTTTGCCTGACCCGGCCCACACTCACCTTATACCCCTCTTATCTTGTTCTTTCTAAACACAGACCAAAATGACCCCTTTGTTCTTTCCTCTTCTTCTTCAAGAGACAAAGCATAACAACAATAAGAATCCTATCCGCCGCCTTTCATCCTTCCACTTCTTCGTCTCTCTCCGTACAGCTACACGTGCTAGGCACGATGAATATCCTTTCGAAAACTCTAGAGGAAAGCAACGTGGAATCATCTCCACGCGTCTTAGGTCCTTCTCTCAAATCCCGCTCAAATTTGTACTAAGAGGGTACAAATTCATGAGCTAAAACCTTATCCTTCGAGGATTCAAATTCCTCCAAGTGAATTCCCAGAAAAACCCTTCAAATACCTTTTCCCCATATCGGTGAAACCCTCAAATTCACCCAAACTCTCCCCCCATATAAGCCTCACTATTTCATAGTGAAGGCAAGTGTGTTTCAAGAAATTCCTGGGTCTGAGATCTTGTAAAGACTCATTTGAGCTTAGGTCTTGGCTGAGGAATTGGAAGTTCTTTCCCATCGGTGATGGATTAAAGTTTTCGGCAGAAGATCGAGTCTAGGTTTGCTACTCAAAAAAGGAGAACGCTTCAACCTTTCGTATTTCTCTTTCGAGTAAATGTTATGTTGAGTTATTTTTTCTCTTTTTCTTAAAAATTCTATGTTGGATGGGCTGGTCTTGTTTGATTTATGTTATATGGTGTTAGGAATTATGAATGAAAGCTTTAAACATGTTTAGCTGAAGCTGCTGTCAAGACTTAAATTTCTTGGAATTTTCATTTGTTATGTTCAGTCTCAAAAATTGTTATTTGTGTGCTTCATGTGAACAAGCATATGTTGTATGTGTGTTGGTGAGGTTTTGAAATTTGATTATGTGATTTGTTTGCTGGGAGAACTAACTGGTCTTGTTTGTTTTTCCATTAAAGTTTTATGAGTTCTCTAACAAAGGGCTACTTTCTCTTCATGGATAGTTTTGTTTTAATGATTAAGTCATGTTTAAATGCTGATTCTTGTCAAGTGAGGCTATCTATGATTGCTCGGTTGCTTGTGATGATCTTTTCTTGGTTTTGAACAAAGAAGTTCATTGCATACTTGAGTTCTAACTTGATTCCCATTCCCTTTCCTTCATCTCTTATGAATCACGTTTGAGTTAGTTAAGGATTCCGTGGTAAAGTCTTTCTATGTAGAAATCTGTTAAGGCTAGTTAGCTCTTCTGATATCTAAAACTGAATGGCTTTTGTCCAGTTTAAGTCTTGAGACATGCTATCCCGTTATTAAGGAATGAATTTAATAGCCATGTTTAAATATGAAACTTAGCATGTAAATCCTCCACCTTGACCCTGTGAGTGTTATGTGAAGTGAATTCGGACGACTAAATTGTTTGTTCGTAACCTGCCCAAGTCCAAGAGAAAAAAAAATTCAAGTTTGGTTGATTCATAATTTTTCATGATAGTTTTGTGTCTCTATTTGCTTAAGGAGAATGTGTCAATGAAAGGATGTCTCTTTATGTGTTACAATTTGATCTACCTGTTCAGTATGTAGAAAATGATTCAGGAATACTCTTGATTGGGTTTGTGGCTTAAAACTTTTGAATTGGCTTTTTGTCATAGAAACCCGAGTTTCATCACAACCCGAACTACCTTCCTTCTAAGCTAGTCTATACCTGTTATGTGTGAACTTTATCAAAACTGATAAGAAATTTCACAAATAGACCATCTCTCAACACTTTGTTTAAGTACTAATTCTAACTTGTTTTCACTGATAAATGAGGCTAGTTTAGTATGGTTAGTTTCTGGACATTAGCATCCTAAAAAAACCATCTTGTTGTAATATGAATATGAAGTTGTTTTTATTTTGCATAAAAGATTACGAACTTCCCTATCTTTTTTTAGTCAACTGAAAGATCTCACAAAGCCTTTCTTAAAAGTGAGGTATATTTTCAAAGAAGAAGAAGGTTGTTGTTAGTTTTGGCATGATGAATAATGTTTTCCTTAAAATGATAGTCCTCCCCTCCTCTTCTACTGTTTGCTTCTAAATGATATATGAGTCAAGTTATTTCAAATTGTGTGATTTGTTAGGATTGTTTCTATGATAAATCAAATGCTATGTGTGAAACAAATGTTCATTTTAGTTCATTATGCCTTTAGCTTGCCTTATGTATCTCTAATCCTTTTCTCCCTCTCTTGTGCATGTGAATATTACTTGAGTCATGTCGAGACTCTCACCTCATCCCGTATATTTCGCTGAGTTTAAAGCTCAATAAATTATATCGAGTCAACCCCATTGCAAGTTCCGAAGGCTGACCTACAAGTTGCTCGATGAAATGGGTCTAAACCCATTAAAGATGAAGCTACTTCGAAAGGCTTAAAGCCAAAGTGTTTGGCAGTAACGATAGAAAAGTAGAGATGCAGGGAAGAAAAAAGTGAATAAATGGACTTGAAGTCCAAAAATGAGCAGCAAGTGGGCCTTAAAGCCCAAGTTAGATTTAGGACTGGATTTTGGACTAAAAGTCCAAGTTGCTTAAGCCGAAAGGGCTTAAATTCTTCTCTTGTATCTTTAACTCTTATTTGTATTGCCTAGTATAGATTATTTGTATAATTGAACCCTAACTCTTAACTTTGCTGAATTATCCCAAAACTAGTAAACCTTTCTTGTTTAACTTATCTTTAATCATTTTCTTCATGTAAAAAAAAACATTTAGAAGTATTATGCTTTAAATTATCAAAAAACAAGCATGTTTCCCTTTTTTCGTTTAAAAAATTTTTATGTACTTTCATCTCTAAGCATGTTTTAATTTTCTTTTATCAAGTCTTCCCTTTTGTCAAGTTATATTACTATGTTTTCGTAAATTAAAATCAAGTGTTTTCTCAACACTAAAATACAAAAAAATTTAAAGAGTTAGTCAAAATAAGTTATTTTAAAATAAGTCCGGATAATTGCAAGTTAGCGGATGTTTCGAGTGCTTTAAAAAACTTTTTGAAACATTAATAGGAACCTCTTACCCAAATCTCTAATTTTTAAAGTGTTATCTATTTTTGACTTTAGAAATTTTATAAGTTTTTCTTGGTTTTCCTTTAATTAAATTAAGTGGCGACTCTTGCTTTTATTTGAAAATGTTTTGAAACTTTAACTTGGTTTTCGAAATGAATTTTCAAATAGTCGAAACATAAACCATTTTTTTCCAAAAAAAGAAATGGCGACGCTGCTGGGGAGAATTCAACTAGGTTCTGACCTTATTGTTTGACTAACTCTTATTTGACTAACTATTCCGATTGTAATAATTAGTAACCTTTATTGCATTCCTTATTTGTTTACTTTTCTGCAATTATAAATTGTTCATGGCATCTTCTGCCTCTCTTGGCAAAGCATTAGATTGCATTAGGGGAAAAAGGCGATTATGCAAGTATTTGTTGTCGTTCTTAACAGAAAATACAATTTCTCAAAACAAACGAGTGAAGTAGTTGACCTGCGGTCGGTTAACGGTCACTGGTTGTTTTAGCCCGTGGTTGTCCTCCCGGGTTCCTGGTCATTTTCAATAAACCAACTCTAGTCAACTAGTGTAGAGCAAAACCAAATTCTAAAATAGGCATTGACCTAAGATGTCTTAATATCCGAGGGATGTTAAGTCCATTAGTAAGACCAACTTGTGTTCGAAAGGGGCCACGGCCTGAAAGAAAAACCATCCCTTATGTGTTCAATTGAAGGTTGTTATGTTGGGTTGTATGAATCATTGTCCCTCGGGGTTGGGATATATTTAGATAGTCTTTTATTTTGAAGATTGCCTTCCGAAAGGCATTCAGAATTTGCAAAAAGTACAAGAAGTTCGAGAATGAAAGACAAGCCACGGTGGCCTAGTTTAGGATTGTACCCCTGCGTGGGAATGATTTTTTGATGTACATTCCTTTTTCCCTTATTTTGTATCCCCTCTTTATTTAATCGGTTTGTATATAATATTTTTGGGGAAAATGGAACATTTACAAACAACATGCATATTCTTCAATTCGTTAGGCCTACCTTTGGCATAAAAAGGTCACATGTCTGTATAGGACGCGCTATGAACTGTTATGTGATATAACTGTCTAACGTGTTTATGTGCATTGCCCAAATCAAAGGTGAATTGGTCCACTCCTATTTCAATATTTTTTAGAACCCATAGGGAGGATATAAACCCACCATGCAAGGTCCGGGCAAAACTCCTTGAGTTCTTCAAATTTCCCAGAAAAATTCAAAAACTCCTCAAATTCCAAATCCCCTTTAAATAGTGTTCCTACCTCCTCGAAAAATGAACTTACCATATCCAAACTACATCCTTTCAGGGTCCGTCCCCTATATCTAAAAATTCTCATTTTTCCTTTCTTGGCGAAAGAAATTAAATGATTCTTTCTTGACTCAAAAGTCAAGATTCATCACAAGTCAATTACACCCGTCAAAGCACTCAAAATCAATGGACAAATTCCTGTCCGTTTGAGTCTGTCAATACTCACTCGTGGATTGATTCACCTTGAATAAAGCAACATTTGTTTGTTTAAATTCTATCAAATATCTTATTTTATCTACCATGAATAAAATCTAACATGATTTCCTTTTGAGTTATTTTTCTGTAACAGGTAAAAGTTAAGAAACTGATCTGTGTTGAAAAAGTAGCAAAACATCCTCACTTCAAGAAAAAGAAGAAAAAGGATCCTCCTCTGATTGTAGCTAGATAAAAAGGGAAGGAAAATGATTGATAATACTAAGAAAACTAGGTTGACCAATCTTGCTATGCAAGAGCCGATCCTAGTGGACCAGAGTGAGCTTATTGTGCAGCTAATACAAAAAATTGATGAGATGGGGGAAGAAATGCGAAGGAGCAGAGAATTAACTAGGATGGCCAATGCCGTAAATGCTTCCATATCTAGCAAAATGAGGCCTCTGTTTCATCTTCCTTCTCTAAGTTCTCCAGAATGGGAATGTTTTCCTACCCGCTCCAATGCACCCGCCTCCTCAATTCCTAGGCCGCCCATTATCAATTTAACCACTCCAAGTCCATTTCATGTTAGCACCTCACATAAAATCCCTTCTTCTATTATCCAGCACACTAATCGAAAAGATAATTCTAACGCTTACAATCCTCAAAACTTCCCTTCACACTATCAAAACACTCCTCCAAATGCCTATATTCCTCCTACATGCCAAAATAATAATCCAAAATTCATGGACCCACAAAAAATTACCTCCACATACCAAAACTCTGCTCTAAATATCCCATACCTACCACCTATCCAAGATGTGCCACCCACTACCTTTCATGCCGCTACAAACTCTACTTCACTTTTTCAAAAAATCCTGAGTTGTATCATTATGAGAAAAAAGAGAAAGAATGGAAGATCATGGAAGATAAGAATGATAAATACATGATGTTAATGAAAGAAGAGATTACCAAAATCAAGGAATTGCACAGCTCGCCCGACAAAGCGAGATTCATCTCTGAAAACATTTGCATCTACCCAGATTTGCAACTGCCTGAAGGATTCAAAATCTCGAAGTTCGAGACTTTCGATGGAACTGAAAATCCCAAAATCCATTTAAGGATTTATTACGACCAGATGGTAGGAGCAGGCAAAAATGAAGCATTACTAATGAGGCTCTTTAGCCGGAGTCTAAGTGGCAAAGCGTTAGAATGGTTTGCTTCACAAGATTTAAAGAAATGGTATGGATGGAGCTCATTGGCCAAAGATTTTTCTAAGAAATTTTCCTACAATGTAGAGATTGTTCCATATAGGTATTCACTAGACCATATTAAGCAGAAGACAGATGAGTATTTTTGTGACTATGCCCATCGATGGAGAAAGGAAGCAGCGACGGTCCGACCTCCTATGGCTGAGGAAGAAATTATCGCCGTATTTATGTGATCCCAGGAATCAGAAGTCTACAATAAAATGATATCAGCAGTCGATTCAAAATTCGTTGATTTAGTCAAAGTTGGTGAGACAGTCGAAGAGGGCTTTAGAACTGGAAAAATCACCAGGATTTCTACAGATCCGGAGTCTCTGGGATTTCTAAGGAAGAAAAAGGAAGACGTATCCTCCATATCTTTCGGTTCGAGCACAAGGTCTAGAAATCCATCCAAGTTTAGCTCTCAAAATTTTTCATCATCTGAGACATACCTCTCAGCTCCACAAAGCCCTTACCCTGCTTTCTATGCTCAAACTAGTTACCAAAATTATCAGACTCCACCTCCAAACTATAACAACTCATCCCAAAATTACCAAACACCTCCACAAAATAATCAAAACTACCAACCAAAATTCCAAACACCACCTCCAAGCTTTGAAAAGAAACCTCCCCGAACCTTCACACCATTGGCTGAAAGTCAAACTCAACTTTTTGAAAGACTCAAAGAAGTCGATTGATTCAACCCATGTGCCGAGATTTGTCAATACCAACTCTCAATTTTTTAAAGCCGATCGATATTGCTCATACCATGCTGGAAGTGTTGGGCATGCTACAGAAGATTGCATCAATCTGAAATACAAAATTCAGGACTTGGTCGATCATAAAGTATTCTCACTTCAGACAGCATCATCAAATATCACCAACCATGGAGGAGACGCTATCAATATGATAGAAACTGATGAAGAGTGGATGGCAAGCAAGTTTGTAACACTAGCCAGTTTGGAAAAAGTGAAAAAATTAGAGAAAGTTGTGACTTCTCTGAACATAAACAAGGAGTCTAAGATAATGACTACACATTGTCAAGCATTCTCTGAAAAGCCTCCAAAATTTAGTGTACACCACATCTAAGTCAAAGAGAATCAGTCTGAAGACAAGGTTAAGAAGAATATTGATCTGGAGCTGCCAAAGCCACTCAGTCACCTCTACCAGTCACTTTCCATATGTGTAAAGCCCGCAAGCAACGGTCCTGGGGATGGAATCAGACATCTCTTCAAAGAATGTGATGATATCCTAGAGGAGTTTCCTGAGGCATCATGAATCAAAAAGCTGAAACTGGAGAAGCAATTGCAGAATTGGACCTCCACTCCACTCATGATTTCCCAATCGCTGTGATAGATAAAAGGACAAATTTAAATTTTTTACAAATCAGTGATGGTCCGGATGAGGCCCGAGACCCACTTTTATTTCTTTTATTTTTCTCAGTACTATTTTCCTACTTTCCAAAAAAAGGCATAGACTCGTACTCGTGCGAGTCATAGTCAAAATTTGTGAATATTTTCAAATCCAATGAAAGTCTCACCTATCTCAAAAATCAAGTGCTTTTATTTACCTTTCATGTTTAAAATGATATTATCTAACCTTGTTTAAGTATGATTTCAGTAAAAAATAATTTAAAACCTGTCAACGTTATGCCATGTCATGAGCTGAATGAATAGCTGAGGTAGATGATGAATGTGAAGAGTAAGATGGAAAGATTATGGTCCTCAAACAATTGGAGAATCAAAAGAAATCTAGTCAAAGAAATCATAACAGATGTCCTCCTGACAAAAGTACAGAAGGAATTCAAGTATAGAAAAATGAGCAGTGGATCTTCCCTCCATCAAGATAAGCACAAAGGAAAATTCACACCAAATTGACGAAGATGTCATCCACAAAGTAATATCCAAAGGTGCTTTGATTTTGTCGGTGGCAGATGATCAAGGTGTGGACAAAATTGATTAACTCAGAAGCTATCAAGAGATACTATGCCTGAAGATAGTTTATCCTTTAGTTCATTTCCATCCTTGGTAATTCAGCAATATCTTCCCCTATCCTCTGCGTACGAACTACGTTTGACCTGAATTCTCAAGAATGAGATATGTAGGCGGCCTTTGTCGGCTTTGATCACCCCTTTGGTAAATTTCAATATTATCACGCCCCAAGGTTACCTCCTAGACGTAACACGGGACTTGGGACCACACGTTACCCAAGCTAACCCTTTGTCATAGCATTCTCAAGTATAACAAAAGATAAGCGGAAGCATAATAGATAAATCTGGAATCACATAAATGGATAATCAAGTCAAATGGGAATACAAAGTACAGAAAGAGACTCAAAAGTTGTCTATGTCTGAAAAGCCTCTACTCATGACATAAAGAGTTGCCAGGACAAGACCCTAGCTAACTCGAAGTGCAGAAAATATAATAGCTAACACTTACTAAGAACATAATAGTCCTCGATCTAAGAGGACTCACCAACATCTAACAGAAAGTGGCCTGGAAGCTCTAGCCACGGGTCTGGGAAGGAACACCTGAATTTGCATCATCAAAGGATACATCGCAAGATATGCGTCAGTACTATAGGATGTACCAAGTATAAGAGCGATGCATGAACATGATATAAACCATTAAAATATACTTAAAATGACTTGTTACACAAAGAAAAGACATGAATAAGTATTAAGATAAGAGATATAAGACATGAAAGAAAACTTAAGTTCAAAGTATAAAATCATATAACTTCGTAGTTTGAAAATGATCATGTGGGAGTTTCTCTTAACTGACATAAACCATGCTGAGCTATATGTAGTCCAGTGTCATGTACCTTCACTGAAAAGGGTTGTCCTAACCGGCCAAAGTTAGAACCATGTCGTACCAGGATCCTGTCATAATAAGACATAGAGGGCAACCTACGGTGGCAACGTAGTTTTAGACTTGGGTTATCTGAACCCTTGTCTCTCGGTGCTAAATACTACTCCCAAAACATATAACATGAGCTCATATACATGTGACATATCTGATGTCAAACTTGTTCATAACATGTTCATATCCTGGATTGTCTTACTACTCATGAATTATAGATTATAAATCGATTCATGAGCATTGATGGAACATCGGGTGTCTTGCATTGCATAATAATTCATAACTTGAAAACTTGCATGGCCTTAGTTAAATTTCATAATAACATATACTTTCATAAAATATAAGAACTAGGCATGCACTTGCTTGAAATTCATGAAATCATGCCATCATTTCCCCCAATTTCTTAAATCACTTCAGGCATGTAGGATTCACCATAATTAACCTTCAATTCATGAAATAAGAGTTTATATATAAAAACCCATGCACAATCATGCAATTTAATAGAATTTCATAATAAAATCATGAGAAGGAAATTTATAGCAAAACTCATAAGAATTTGGTAAAAACTCTAATTTGAAAGTTCATGAAATCACAATTTGAAATTTGGGGTTTTGGGCACAAGGGTAAAAGGAACCCATTGTTGAATACCCACATATCTTGATTGAAGCTAACCCACTTGAATTGAAAAGACTTAGGAGACTTGGACTTGGAGCTTGAGACTTGGAGTGTAAGATTTGGAGCTTGGAGAAGAACTTTTCCTTTTTTGGAGAAGAATGAAGATTTGAGAAGGAACTTAGGCTAATGAGGGTGAAAACCCTACTTGAAATAGTCAAAAAGACATCATTTAGGAGTTATTAGGGTGGGTAATGACTAAAATACCCCTGGGATTTAATTAAGAAAAAGATGGAAAATAGGTCGGCTTCAGGAATCAGGGGTCGGTTCTACGGGTCGTCATTTGTACCACGACCCATGGTTCCAAATCGTGGTTCCTGGCCAACCATTCAGGCCGCAGAAGGCAATCCTACGGGTCAACAGGACAGACCCATAGAATGGATAATGGGTCGTCAAACCAAGTCGTGAAACCTGGGAACTTGTCATCCCTCTTATTTGGTTCCATGAGTCAACAGGATGGACCCGTGGTTTGAACCACGGTTCGTAGAACCAAATAGTGGTCCCAGACTAGAGGCTAAATCAACAGGAGGGAATCACGGTTCTATTCCATGACCTGTGGTTCAAACCACGACCCGTGGTTTAGACACGTCATTCCTGGAACATGAAAAAAATTCTGAGTTTCAGACTTAGATAGCTGGTTTGATTTCTGAGGTGCTACAATATCTCCCCCCTGGGATCATTCGTACTCAAATAAAGACTAAACAGGGAAAAACTGAAGAGAAAAATAACCCAACCAGCAATAGAACATGGAAATCAAGGGAAAATTGAACTTTTCAACTTAAAACATGATAAAACTAACTTCGTAAAACATAGATGCATGCAAGGATCATGAGAGAAACTGATGGAGTAGAATCAAAGGGACAAACTAAGGAGGAAATTAGTACCTCAAGATGGAACTGAATCGGAAGGAAAGAGATGAGGATATTTGGCCTTCATGGCCTCCTCCGCTTCCCAAGTAGCTCCTTCTACAAGCTGATTTCTCCAAAGAACTTTTACCAAAGCGACTTCTTTGTTCCTCAACCTCCGAATCTGACGATCAAGGATTTTTATGGGGACCTCCTCATAGGTGAGACTATCCTTCACACTTACATCCTCCAAAGGAACAATCAAGGTCGGATCACCAACACACTTCTTCAATAAGGAAACATGGAAAACTAGATGAACCGCTTCCAAATCTGATGGCAATTCCAACTCATAAGCAACCTTACCAACCTTCCTCAGAATCTGATAAGGACCTACAAAACGGGGACTAAGCTTTCCTTTCTTCCTGAATCTCATCACGCCCTTCAAAGGTGAAACCTTTAGAAAAACCCAATCATCAACTTCAAATTCTAATTCCCTTCTTCTCACATTCACGTATGATTTAAGTCAACTCTGAGCGGTCTTCAACATCTCCCTAATAAGCTGAACCTCCTTCATGGTCTCATGCACCGAATAAGGGCAAATCAAAGCTGTCTTAACTACCTCAAACCAACCAATAGGAGATCTACACCTCCAACCATAAAGTTCCTCATACGGAGCCATCTGGATGCTAGAGTGAAAGCTATATGTATTCGCTGATCAATACTTACCCCCTTCGATTCATTCTTCAGGTTTCATTCATTCTTCTTCTTCGTATATCATCCTCCCTATATTCAAATCCTCTTTAATATTCCTTGACTCCAACCCAACTAAAGGCTTCCTTCTTTCTTCTTCTCTTCTCTCCCTTACCATTCATCTCCTCCCATAATATATCGGTTCTTTCCTTGTCAATATTGCTATGCCTTTTTCCTTGTTCTCTCTTCTGTTCTCTCCATTCTCGTTTCTGTCTTTCTTTCTTCTTCTTCTTCTTCTTCTTTCTTCTAATCTTCTTCTTCCTCTTCTTCTTCTTCTTCTTCAGTGCGTTCCTTCTGTCTCTCTTCTGTGTCTGAAAAAAAGGCCTCGTCTTCTTCCTTCTTCGTTCTTTCGCCTTTCTTCTTACTTCTTATCTATCTTCTTCTCCATCCTTCTTCTTCTCTTCTTCTGTCTTCTTCTTCATTCTTCTTCTTCTTCTTCTTCTTCTTCTTCCTTCATTGCTACCTCTTCTAAAATCTTTCTACCTCCTTCTTCTCCTTCTTCTCCTTCTTCTTCTCCTTCTCCTTCTTCTTCTTCCTTCTTCTTCTTCTTCTTCTTCTTCTTCTTCTTCTTCTTCTTCTTCTTCTTCTTCTTCTTCTTCTTCTTCTTCTTCTTCTTCTTCTTCTTCTTCTTCTTCTTCTTCTTCTTCTTCTTCTTCTTCTTCTTCTTCTTCTTCTTCTTCGTCTTCTTCTTCTTCTTCTTCTTCTTCTTCTTCTTCTTCTTCTTCTTCTTCTTCTTCTTCTTCTTCTTCTTCTTCTTCTTCTTCTTCTTCTTCTTCTGCTTCTTCTTCTTCTTCTTCTTCTTCTTCTTCTTCTTCTTCTTCTTCTTCTTCTTCTTCTTCTTCTTCTTCTTCTTCTTCTTCTTCTTCTTCTTCTTCTTCTTCTTCTTCTTATTATTATTATTATTATTATTATTATTATTATTATTATTACTACTACTACTACTATTATTATTATTTAACTGTGTTACTATTGTTGTTTTTTAACTTGAGTTATTTTTTACTATTTTAATTGTCAGTATGTTTTTTACGATATTTTCACTATTGTCAAACCTATTTTTGATAACATTTTCTTGAGCTGAGGTTTATCTAAAACAATGTCTTACCCAAGTTATAATTTCTATGCTAGGTAACTAATATAATTTACTTCTTAGAATAATTAATATTAAAAGCAAAATAGAGAAACAACACTCATAGTAGAAAGTCGAGTTACTATATTTTTTTCATATTTTTTGAGTAATATAAGGATAAAAATTAATAATTAATTATATTTTAATTTTTTAAAATAATAATTACTTTGAATAAGTTATTTTTAGTAAACACGATAGAGAGTGATGCAATGGCATGCGTTATTTCTTACAATTTACAATCCCCAGTCAACTTTTATAATCCTTGGGGTTAGCAAACAGTATCTTCTTCATACAATATACACGTTATTTTAATATATGGAGTATATTATATAGTATAAATGGTCAATACTTTACACATCTTGAATAAATAGTGTAATTAAAAATAAAAGATTGCAAACATACCACAACTAAAGAAATGCATTTAAAAAAAAGAATTCACTAATCCTCATCATCCCAAAGCACCCTCTGTCAATCAATAACTAAAGCAAAATCATTTCAATACAAAAATTAATAGGAAAATGGTATTTTTAGTCCTTGAGTTATCGTGTTATTTCAGTTTTAGTTTTTGTGATATTCAATTAAGTACTTTTGATCTTCAATTAAACGATGCGTGCTATTTTAATCTGATGACTAACAGATTTATCAAATTAAACAGAATGATAACTGTTAGTAAGGGCACTTTGGACATTTAAGAAACTATGCCTTTTGTGATATATACGATTGTCAAAAAAAAAATACTACTTCTGCATACCCTAATTCTGCACATATTTAGGCGCTCACAGAAGTTCTCGATAATCCTTGTTCAGTTATAGCTATGAAATTGTGTTATAAAAGTGGATTACGCTTCACCATATTATGGAATTGCGTTCTAAAGTGGATTACGCTTCACCTCATTGCGGTTAAAATTATCATTCCATTTAATTTGATTAGATCTGTTAGTCATCGGATCAAAATAACATGTATTATTAAATTGAAGGTCAAAAGTGCTTAGTCGAATATCACAAGGACCAAAACTGGAATAACACGACAATTCAGGGGCTAAAAACGTTTTTTTCGCAACATTAATTGGTAATCCTACAAAAAGAAGGAAAGTAAAAGATTGTATACACTCTTAGGGGTCGTTTGGCAGTTGGTTAGAATTATGCAGACATTAGTAATGCTAGAATCAGTTATAAGAGAATTTATGTATTATTTTATGTAGTTATACATTATGCATGGTTTAATTATTTATTTATTAGTTATTCCACATTCTATTCTGCATAAAATAATAATATAGATTCCCTCATATATAAGTTACACATGTATTAGTTATGCGGGTTTCTAAATGCAAACTAAACATCATACGAATGTTACACATGAATAACCTACCTTCTAACCAGCTACCAAATATGATATTACTCATACTAGATTTAATACATGTATAACTCACCTCCAAACAAACTACCAAACGATGTGCATGTAACTTAGACCCTTTTTTTCATGTTGTAGTAGGTAAACTCTCATATCATAAAAAAGGTAAAAGGAGGACAATTGACAGAATTGTGTACAAACTGTCTACTGAAATCTTTAAACATCTCAACATTGAAAACATGTAACTCAAGCATAGAGAAAAAAAATCATAATTTTTTAAGTTTGTACCATATAGGAAAAAAGAATATGAAAATGATAGGCTTTTAGGGATTGCCAAACACCACATGGCCTCATCTTTCATGTGCTACAAATAGTCCCTAAAAGTAAAAAAAATGGAACTGTTATATAAGAAATGCAATGCACTTTAGCCCACAACTCCAAATTCATGTTTGCTTGTGTAATAGTCATTTTCTTCTCTTTTCTCCAAGTCGCATTTTCTTCAATGGAGTCTCAAGTATACCTTTTGTTGCAATATTTGCAAGTGTCCATTGGCTACTTTCTCTTCTCTTTTGCCATTGCCTTCTCTGTTTTATCTGATTTGGTCTTTTTCTTAAGGCATAAGTTTTGGTCATGGTGCACTTGTGACATTTGCAATTGTTACCTTACATCTAGTTGGAGAAAAGAGTTTACTAATCTTGGTGATTGGTATGCTCATCTTCTCCGAAATTCGCCAGCACAAACGATACGAATCCATGTTCTTGACAACATAATCACATCCAATCCAAGAAATGTGGAGTACATGCTCAAAACAAACTTCTTGAATTACCCTAAGGGAAAGCCTTTCTCAATGATTCTTGGTGATCTTTTAGGTGATGGGATTTTCAATGTTGATGGTGATTTATGGATGTTCCAAAGGAAAATGGCTAGTCTTGAACTTGGTAGCATGTCTATTAGATCTTATGCATTTAACAATGTGAAAAATGAGATCAAATTTAGGCTTCTACCACTTTTATCCTCTGTTGTATCATCACAACATGATTTTGGAGGGGCAAAGTTGGATTTACAAGATGTTTTTAGAAGGTTTTCTTTTGATAACATATGTAAATTTTCTTTTGGTTTGGACCCTGGTTGTCTAGAACTGTCCCTTCCTCTTTCACATTTCGCGCATTCATTTGATTTGGCTACAAAATTGTCAGCAGAGAGGGCAATGGCAGCATCACCATTGATATGGAAGATGAAAAAGTTTTTGGATATTGGAACAGAAAAGAAGTTAAGGGGGGCAATTGAAGATATTGATGTTCTTGCTAGGGAAGTCATAAGGCAAAAAAGAAAATTAGGCTATTCAAATCATCAAGATCTTTTATCAAGATTTATGGGCATGGTTGACAATGAAGTTTATTTAAGAGACATTGTTATAAGTTTCATATTGGCAGGGCGTGACACCGTGGCCTCGGGTCTAACGAGTGTGTTTTGGTTGCTAACGAGTCACCCTGACGTTGAATTAAGGATCCGTGAAGAAACGAGTCGTGTTATGCAACTAAATCAAGAATTCCTGGAGTTTGAACAGATAAATCGGATGCATTACTTGAACGCGGTGATTCATGAGAGCATGAGGCTATATCCACCAGTGCAATTTGATTCAAAATTTGCTAGTGAAGATGATATTTTACCAGATGGTGGTACATTTGTGGGAAAAAATGATAGGGTGACATACCATGTGTATGCAATGGGGAGGATGGAAAGTATATGGGGCAAAGATTATATGGAGTTTAAGCCAGAACGTTGGTTGAAAAATGGTACATTTTGTCAACAAAGTCCTTTTGAGTATCCTGTTTTTCAAGGTGGAATTAGGGTGTGTTTAGGCAAGGAATTGGCACTAATGGAAATGAAGTGTGTTGTGGCATCTATGTTGCAACATTTCGATGTCCGGGCCGTGGCGCCGGCCGGCGGTGATCTACGGTTCGATCCGGGGCTGACGGCAACAGTGAGAGGCGGGCTTCCGGTGGTGGTTAGGCGGAGGAGGAGGAGGGGCCTTTGAAGTTTCAACTAGTAACATGACCACCAATATGCTTTTTTTTTCTCTGTATAACTATCTAGTATCCCAAACTCATTATCTCGATTAATTCAAATTCACGTTGCATAAGGTCCACTTAAAGGGAACTGTTCCTTACCAGAAATTTCTCCATTTCCCGGGCTCGGATACAAAATCTCTAATTAAGGGTGGAGGTCCCACCATATTCATTTGTGATTGCTACCAATATGTCTCAATATTTCACATGGGTATATTGTGAATTTGGTCTATATTGGGCAAGGTTGTGTAAGAATAGTACACTTCCTTTTTTGGTAGAATTTTTTTTATCTCTCCCTAGAGCTCCACCCCGTTTACTCCTTTGATTACTCGAACTCACGACCTTTCAGTTGAAAGTGAAGACTAGTCTTGTCCTTTTTTGGTAGATGAAAGTATGCATCTATTCTAGAATAATATTTTATTATCAAGTGAATTCCTTTTTCCTCTTAATTAAATTAAAGTGATTTGAATCATTAATTATACAATGTTATCAGCTCCCTTTATGGAACTTATTTTGGATTTAATAAAATGTTAAGGATTCTAAAAGTCAATTGTGAGTAAGCATCTATTCTAAACATGCATGTGTTGGTAACTTCAGGAAAAAAAATGTTGCTATTTTGGTATTTTTACAATTGATTAGAAGACATTAAGTTCAGAAATGACCCTAAAATTGACTGGTCTTTATAGTTTGTCTACCATTTAAAAAGTCTTATAAAAATGGTCTTCACAAGGGGTGATCTTGATGTTTTGGCCCCGCTTAATAAATTTTGTCCATAAGGCAGACATTCTAATTTTTGCTCATAAAGCAGACGTTCATGACATTTCAAAACAATGTACCTGCACAATTTATCAGAAGTTCTGCCTTATAGGCAACCGTGAGGGGCGGGTTTCCGGTGGTGGTTAGGCGGAGGAGGGGCCTTAGAAGTTTTTAGCTAGTAACATGACTACTAATATGATTTTTTCCTTTCTGTATAACTATCTAGTTTTCGAAACTCACTGTTCCGATTAATTCAGATTCACGCGGCATAGGATCCATTTAGAGGAGAAGTGTCCTCCCCCTCAAGAATTTCACCATTTTCAGAATTCAAACTCGAGAGCTCTAATTAATGGTTGGAGCCTTGGAGGGTCCCACCACATTCATTTGTGATTTTGGTACCAATATGTCTCAATATTTCACATGAGTAAATGCCCCATTTGGCCTATATTGGGCAAGGTTGTGTAAGAATAGGACACTTCCTTTTTTGGTAGATGAAAGTATGCATCAATATAAGCGCAATATTTTACTATTGGGGGGAATTATCCTTTTTACTCTTCAATAAAATTAAAGTGATTTAGCGGGCGTTTGATCATGAAAAAAAAAAAAAATACTTTATTTGGAATTTTCAAAGTTGTAGTTGAAGTTGTGCTTGATCATAATTTTTGCAATAATTATCAAGAATTTAAATATATCTTTTAAAAAATATAAAATATAATTTAAAAATAAAATATAATTTCAATGAAATTATTTTATGAAAATAAAAAATTTAGGATTTTTTTCAAAAAATAATAATTTAAAAGTGAAAATAGTGAAAACAAGTATTGAGCTATTTTTTAAACTTTAAGTTGTATTTAATATTTTTATGACCAAACAAAAATTCTAGAATAAAATGAATTAATTTTTTAAAATAAAGTGAATAGTATTCCTGGCCTAATTTATATACATGGCCTATTCATCCATCATTATACAAAGTTATCATCTCCCTTTATGGAACTTAACATTGGTTTTTATTAAATGCTAAAGGATTTTAAAAGCCAATTATGAATTCTAAACATACATGGGTTGGTAACTTCAGAAAAAATGTTGCTATTTTGTTATCGTTACAATCGATTGAATTACATTAAGTATGTGAGAAATTATATATCTGTTAGCGTATATAATTTAAATAACATTAAAAGCTAGCCATCAATACCTTTTAGTTTAAATTCGTTGAGATTTTTTTCCCCATTTCTCTCATTTGTATTTATGGTATTACGCATGGACCACTACCCAACTTTTAAGTTGAGAGGCTCCAAATTTAACAAGTTAGGTAAAATTTACTTGTAGATATTTTTGGATGATCTGATAATTATGAACGGCTCAATAAAATTAATGTTGAAAGTCAAACTTTAATAAAATATCTTAAACCACTTTTGCCAAAAGAAAGAAATACAAGAGATTTTGTGGTTTATTATAGTAACATTTCATCAAATTATTTCTTTTTATATATACAAGTTTATTGTGAATTTCAAGTTCAAAATACTCTTCTACCTTGAAATTACTCAATATCATTTTTTTTAAAAAATATTAACCTACAAGTCTATTATTAGAAAGAAAAAATTGAGGCCCCTAAAATTTTGAGTCCGTAAACATTTGCTTTATTTGCTTCACTCTTTACCCTAGGCGAATCCAGCATGTTGCGTGCAAATTTATGGAATTCAGTAATTTTTGTTCATATGTATTGACCAAACCACCTTGGCACTAGGCTCAATGTTAGTTGAATCACTTAGCCACGCTTCATGATTAGGAAAACGAGCACCATGAAAATACATACCGCTCAGCCAAAGAAAGATTATGGAGAGTTGATCGAAATGTGCACTAAATATCTTTTGAGAGATCTCCTCCAAATCACTTAAAATTATTATAGAAATCTAAAATCTTAAATCCTAAATTCGCCTCTGATTCAATCGCTCTTTTGGTGATGGAAAAATCTTTTACACTATATACACCTTAAACTCATGAATATATATTTGCTATCAATTCTGTCCACCAATAAACAACTTACAAAACATGTTGCCCTACAAATTTAAAGTTGATGCCCTACAAATGTGGCAGAATATAATTTCTGATCTGGCCACAGGGTCACTCAATTTAAACATGCACACAGCATATAAGCACTGCATATAAAGTTTTCTTCTTCTTTTTTTTTCCGATTTTTCATCGGGTATCTGATATCTATATAGAAGCTCGATTAATTCGAATTAGCATTGCATAGGGCTCATACGATGAAAACGCTCCCTATTAAAAAAAATCCACATCTAAAGATCAAAACTGAAACTTCTAATTAAGAGAAATCAGTTCTATCCGATCCGTTGCACCACATCCTTTGATGGTCTGTGTATAAAGTATATTGATATACTTTTGTTTTCTAATTTTAAGGAACAAGAGCACATCAAACATTAGACATGACATTGACACGTAAATATCCACTAATATATAGTTGTTTTCATGTGCAATTGTCGATTGACATTTCTTCTAATTTGATAAATTATTGTGCGTGAATGGATCGATATTTATATGTAATAAGACGAGATAAATTTATGCTATTCAATCTGGTCGTATATATCGAACCGATGAAATGCATCTTAACGCCTAAATATCTATTAATAATTATTTTTATGTGCTATTATTGGTTGACATTTCTTCTAATTTAATAAATGGAAAAATTTCATAAATGTTATGAAATAATATAATTATGTGGATGTCCATAACTCCTAAGAAGTTACTCCCACCAATATTCTTCATAATGTGTAGTAACCTCCACACCCATTATTTTCCCCATTATGAAGAAGATAACCTCCACCATTAATCACCATTATTCTTGTAACCTCACACCTCCATAATCTTCCCCCATAACCTTTATAGTTAATGTCATGTTTATGACTAACCTTTTCTATGCCTCTATGTAATACTATAAATAGAGGCACAATGATTCATATTGTATACACTTGATACTTGGAAGAATAAGAAATACTCTCTTCTTTTGTCTCCTTCATTTCTTGTTTATTTTCTTACTTCATATTGTTTTTTAGTTTAGTTTTACAACACGTTATCGGCGTGAATTGCTCCTTCTTCATCAAGAACCGGTGGTAGGTACTTTTGGTAAGAATATTTTATGCATATCAATTTGTTCGCATATTGAGTCGATGGTAATGAAGGTTTCTAATGATTTTATCAGTCCTTTAAATTATACTACCAAATATTTATTTGAGATAATGAAAATGAATTGGAAGTTTGTTAATATAGTTATTCATATGATAATGTTGAGAGATTGATTTTATGTTACTGATTGGCAATATGATAATATCCAGTATCTTGGATTATTCGCTAAGTTTATATGTATTGTAAAATTATTTTTTCTGATGTTAATATTTTCTACCGTATAACTTTGAAATGCAAAATATGCATTGAATTTTACAAAGAGAAGTAGCAAAATTATTAGGCAATATTATGTATAAATTTATGAGCACTGCTGCATCTAAATTCTAAATGTACATGTGTTGATATAAGTTTTGAAAAAGCATTTTACTGCATCATTATTTCACTCTGTTTTTAAATTTCTTTTTGCAAGTTTTAAGTGAATGTGGTGATTCTAGTGCCTCTGCCTATTTGTGAATGAGAATTCACAATTTTTTTAGTTTTTGGTGGTGCATTTTGGTCTATTATGCCATTGATTGAGATTAAGATGGTAGATTTAATTTTTATTGCACCAAAAGGGTAAGATATTGGTTTGCATTCTGGTGCACCATGATGATATGATGTTGAGTTTGAGTCCCATCGAATTATGGCCAAACACATTATTATAATGGTAAGACATTGGGTTCAAATCCCAATGCATTATATTGATGATTTGATGATGACTAAGGCAAAATGATATACTTTCGATTAAAAGTCATGAAATTTGCCCAATTGAGTTTGCTCCATTCTCTTATGTGAATGTGGTAGCAACGCATAATATGTCTGAAAGAAGACAAGTGGTTGAATGTATGAACATGGGCGTGAAGGGACAAATTAAAAATATTCATCATTGTGGTAGTTGGGTTCAAATCCCACCAAATATGGCAAAACATATGGGAAAGACGTTCGGTTAAAGTACCAACGCAATCTTGATAAAATTGTGAAGCCCGTCGCATTGAATATGCTCCATTCCATGAAGTGAATGTGGTAGCAATATATGATAAGTCTGAAAGATGACCAAATCACTATCATGGTTGTACAAATGATTGTGTACGTGAAAAAAAGATAAAATATCATCATTTGATAATAATAAAAGGAAGAACGCTATGGATTCTCCAAATGGTCCTTCAGAAGTGAAGATAATTTTAACCATCAATTTGGTATGAAAGGTATATATTGGGCACACAATTTTTATGGACATAATTTAATAAATTTTATAAATCCTCCATCAAAATAAGAGAATATAAAATGGTTGTGCACTTTACTTTTCAAAGTGATGTTGAGGTGGATCATATAAATATGATAAATGTCAAGGCATGACAATGAGCTTATAATGCAAATTTATGAAGCACATATATATGATTATAGTCCAATTCTTGAAAAGAATGTGACTTGTGATAACCATTGAAAATGCCAACCCATTCTTGAAAGTGAATTTTTTGAATGTGGTAAAAACTATTGTGTTAAAAATTTGCTTATATATGGTTGGACAAATATCAAAACTCACCTCAACAGGAGGTTTGAGAGAAAAATATATTGGTATTAACGGCCATTGGTCAAGTACTTTTAGTACATCACAAATATTGTGGCATGTCTCAACATGAATTACCAAAGGGTAAAAGTACCAAAAATGAATGTTATAATTTATTATTGATTGGGTACATATAATTTTCTCCTTAAAGAAGATGTTCACCATAGGTGTGGTGTTTTAAAATATGAGGTAGTACACAAGTATTTGAAAGCTTCAAAAAAGCTAATGTGTCACTACACGATGAAATAAAATTGTTCATGATATTGAGATTGTAGTAAGTCTCCAAAAGAAACTTTTTAAGTTTCTAGAAAAATAATTATTATTATTTTGAGACTATAAATTGTGGAAAGATTTTATATCTTCATATTACTACAATTGAAATGGTTATAAATATTCATGTGAAAGACTACCATTTTCCTCCTGTTTGTTGATACAAATACGAGCATGGTGATGAAATCACATGCGATAGTAAACTAAAAGTTTACAAGAAATATATAAGTTGGAATGACTGGTTGACCATCCCAGTTCAAATGTGATGCAAAAATAAGTGAGAAATTCATGTGGTTATATATTGAAGAAATAAAAGATTTTTCAAGAATTCTCATGTGCTGCTTGTTCTCATGATAAATTATTTATCATACCAGCTAAGATTGAGATTGTATCCCCTAAATTTTGGAACGTATAAAAAGGTGAATATGGGCCCGTTCACCTGCCATGTGGACCGTTTACTATGAAATGAGATGCATCTATGATTGGTCACATGCACTTTGCTATCAACTTGCAATTTGATTTTTGCAAGGTTATTTGCTCAAATTGTTAAATTAAGAGCATGGTTCCAAATTATAAAAGTTGATAATGCTGGGTAGTTTGGCAGAAATTGTATGCCTCCAATCATAGCTAAACTCGTTCGTTATGAGAATCAATCTCCAAAAAAAAAATTGGTATGAGATGTTATTTTAATGCAGCAACACTTGTATGCATCAAGCCAATAAGGTTCTCCTATATTGTTGGTTCAGGGTCAGGTTCCAACTATTCCATCTAAAAAAATTTGAATGTGCGGTATTTAATTTAATTGCTCCACCACGCACAAATATTGATCCTAAAATAAGATTGGGGTGAATGTTAGATTTCCTAACATTAGGGGGAGATATGATTAACAACTGAAATGGATGAAATAAATTATCTAGATCCTCGTAAAAAAAATGTGAACTTGAAAGTTCAAGAGATAATTCAGTTGCAAAATATTAAAAATTAATTGACAGATATATTTTCTGACCATATGCTATAATTCAGTTGTAAATGCTCCAATGAGAAGTCCTTGAAGGACAGGGTCTATGACATGCCTGAAGCGTGATAGACTAATCGATTCAAAGGTAAAACTCCTTGAAGAAGGAGAGGAGCAAATGATAAAAATGGTCATGGTAATGAGGCAAGTGCTTTAAAAGAGCACCATGACATAACTATTCATAAAACCTTGGCAAAGGTTCAGGTACCTGAAAATGATGAAAAAGAAGAGATCGATCTCGATATATTATGTCGTAATGGAATTGATATCAAAATGACCGTCGATGGTATTTTTTTTATATAATGTAGCGCTCACCATTATAAATGGTAACGAAGATCTTGAATTTAAATCTGTCAAACTGTGTGAACAGATAAATTATTGGCCAGATAAAATACGCAATTCAAGTATATTTTATCTCACTTGAAAAGTGATGATTTGGACTTAGTCTATAGAGACTAAGGTATAATGCAGTGGGGTACAAATAGATTATTGTGTGAAATGTAAGATCGTAAGATATAAAGTTCGTCTTATGCCTTGAGGCATAAAGATTTTTTGCAAAAGTCCTGGCATTATTGTTTGGAGATGTATTCTCCTGTTGGTGGATGCAACGAGGTTTTTTTCAATCTAACAATAGATGAAAAACTTGAATGCATATAAAGAATGGTTGTTATGCTAGACGGTAAAGATTGTATGAAAATCCTTGAAGGATTCAAAAAATTTTAAAGTGATTTCATTGAGTACCCCAATGATTGTGATATCACTAGAAATAAAGCAAGATCAATTTTGATCTCATGAAAGTGATTAGAAAGTACCATGTCTTAGTGTAATTGGTACGCTTATATACACTATTTATACATGAAATAATATTTTTAATATGCAGGAAAGACATAATTTCACTTTTATGTGAAAATATTTGAGCGAAATTAGAAATTGGTATAGATGATTATTTCTAACCAATATTGTCAAAAGTTTGTTGGGTATGAAAATGCAAGAGATTATCTGATCTACAAATCGTTTGATCATACAGAAGTTCTCTATTTGCATGTGAGGTCATTGCCATATTATTATATTCAACAAGACAGTCAATGAATGACATTTATTCAAGTCAAGTAAAGCTACTAGCAACTTATAAAGCAAGCGACTCTACACATAAGAAAATGTAATATTTTCACTGTGATGGAGGTTGCAATATTATATGAAGATGATGTTTCTTGCATAGCTCAATTGAAAGAAGAATATATTGAAGAAGACAAAACAAAGTATATTTCAGCAAAGAATTATTTTGCTTAATTTGGTGGAATATTTGACGGAGGAATTGTCGATCCCAACACTTTGAAAAGCTGGATTGAAATGTATTATCTACAAGATTAAGTGATATTTTTGTCGGGGGTGGGGGGGGTGGGGGGGTAAATACGCGTTGCACTCTTTTTTCCTTGGCCTAGGTTTTGTCCCAATGGGTTTTCCTAGCAAGGTTTTTAACGTGGCAGCAAACAACGCGTATTACAAGATATGTGTACTCTTTTTCCTTCACTGGATTTTTTCCCACAGGGTTTTTTCCTAGTAAGGTTTTAACGAGGCACATCATCTATGAACATCCAAGAGGGAGTGTTATAAAATAATATAATTATGTGGATGTCCATAACTCCTAAGAAGTTACTCCCACCAACATTCTCCATAATGTGTAGTAACCTCCACACCCATTATTTTCTCCATTATGAAGAAGATAACCTCCACCATTAATCACCATTATTCTTGTAACCTCACACCTTCATAATCTTCCCCCATAACCTTTATAGTTAATGTCATGTTTATGACTAACCTTTTCTATGCCTCTATGTAATACTATAAATAGAGGCACAATGATTCATATTGTATACACTTGATACTTGGAAGAATAAGAAATACTCTCTTCTTTTTTCTCCTTCATTTCTTGTTTATTTTCTTACTTCATATTGTTACTCTTTTAGTATTGTTCTTTTAATTTAGTTTTACAACAATAAAGTACTATCATAAACTTATTTGAAAAACTCAAATGCACATTGTTTATTTTACAAGTGTTCATTTACCTCCTTATTCTTATAGGAATTCTTTAATTTAAATTAAAAGGATTCTCTTTACCCATTAAGAACATATATTTTTCCTTGACAAAATTTATAAAGGTTTGCATTTGCCCCAAACCTTATAAACTTGAAATTAATTACTTAAAAATTGTACTTGACAAAATAATTTTTTAAATAAATCTATCTCACCTATGCTACCTGATAAAATGATTCTTTAAAAAAAGCTATTTCATTCGTGGTATCTAAGAAAATAATATTTTAAATAATTACTCAGGGTACTTGGAAATTTTCCTATAATATTTTTTTCATTCAATATTACAAACTATATAACATTTGAAAATATATATATTACAATTAGAAAAATATGTTTCTCATCTTTGTTTGATGTCGCTTTGAATCTGATTCAACGCGATTTGTGAATAATTCAATAGGACAACTAAATTGAATATAACACGAATTCATACCAGTCATGATTTACGTGTAACAACTGTAAAAGTGTATTTTTTCTCCTCTTTTTTGTAGCTTTTAAATAATATCTATGCCATATTTTCTTGATTTATTGAGCCGAATACGTATAATTAAAGGTCGAGATGATATATTTTATGTAGTTAACTTAACTATCTAATATATGAATGAAAATATGTCCAAAAGTTTTTTCAAAATTTGAATTAAGAACGCGTAATTGAAACACTTTATTAGAAGTTAAAGTGTTCAACTGAAATTAGACTTAGTTCGAGTGTTTAAAAAAAATATTCTGACAAGTTTAAGAGACTATCTAAACAGTATTAAACCTTTAAAGGGAAACTTACATAGATATACTATATTAAGAAAATATTTACCATCTATAGCAATAGCATAATGAACACTTATAATACATTTATAATACAGTTTTAATACATATTGCAGAGAATAATTTATAAAATACATATAATACAAATTTTATTCATGGATAATACATTTATCACATATTTTAATACACTTATAATATATTGTGTCAATTTCTTATCAAACAAACATAATGCATTTTAAAACACTTATAATACATATATATTGCATGCATAATTACTTTTAATACATAATGCAGATTTATCATAGTATTGCTATGCATTACTATAGATGATAATAAATAAAAAGTATCATTATAAATCATAATTATTTATTAAAAAGTACTCACCCACTTAATTTCCACACCTTTTTGAATATGAAGCCCAAAAATATCTCTTTTATGCAAATCACTTGGGTGAGATTGCCCATTTGAGCCTGTTAATTTTTGGGCTTTGGGTTTACGTATATTCTCTAGTGTACGGTTGGAACATCTGAGTAATCAAATTAGGAAGATAAAAAAAGTATTTTTTAAAAGGGAAAAGTACACTCCAGGTCCATTGGATCAAAGAAATTCCACCAAAATGGTCAATTTCAAAGTAATGCCACAGAGTGGTCAGTCGGGTATAAAATTTCCACCTACTAGCCATTTTTAAAGTTGAGTCATTTCAGCCCATTTTTTAATTAGTTTTTTTTTGAGCAAATTTCAAAAATATCGGCCCAGTTAAATTAATAGGGTTTTTATACCAACACTTTGCTAATTACAATCCATACCAACTATTTAAATGACAACTAAAAAATAAAAATAAAAGAAAAGAAAAAGTGTCGCCTCTCCCTCTCTCTTTTCTTTCTGTTTCTTTCTCCCTCTTTCTCTTTTCTCTCCCTCTCGTTCTCTGTCTGTCTCCCTTTCTCTTTCACTTTTTCTTTTCTTTTTTATATTTTGTATTGTTATCTCTCTCTCTTTGTCTCTCCCCCTCTTTGTATTTTGTATTTTCACCCCTTTCTCTCTCTTTTTCTTCTTTCGAATACAATTGTATCAACGTATACAAATACAATTCGTATAAATGAAATACAATTAGTATTCAATTATATCAACGAATACAATTTGTATTCAATTGTATCAACGAATACAAATATAAATACAATTCGTAAGCGAAAAATAATTTGTATTCAATTGTATCAACGAATACAAATACAATTTGTATCAATAAATAGAAAATACAATTCGTATCAACGAATACAAATATAAATACAATTCGTAAGCGAAAAATAATTTGTATTCAATTGTATCAACGAATACAAATACAATTTGTATCAATAAATAGAAAATACAATTCGTATCAACGAATACAAATATAAATACAATTCGTAAGCGAAAAATAATTTGTATTCAATTGTATCAACGAATACAAATACAATTTGTATCAATAAATAGAAAATACAATTCGTATCAACGAATACAAATTCTCTTTCTCTCCTCTTTGTATTATACATATTACAAATACAAATACAATTCGTATCAACGAATATAATTTCTCTTTCTCTCCTCTTTGTATTATACATATTACAAATACAAATATAATTCGGATCAACGAAATACAATTCGTATTCAATTGTATCAACGAATACAAATACAATTCGTATCAATAAATAGAAAATACAATTTGTATCAATAAGCAGAAAATATAATTCGTATCAAAAGAATACAATTTCTGCGTGTTTGTCGAATTTGTGTAGTTTTCTGAGGAGAGCTTCTGCTTCTACAAATTCCAGTTACTGCTGCTTTGTGTTGCTTGAGATCAATATCTATGGCATACACTCCTAAAAATGTTTGATGTTGCTGATGCTATAGCGTTTGGTGGGTGGTTTGATTTTCAAGGGATAAAGAAGAGGGCAAGAAATACTCATAGAAAATATGATGCTTTGCTCGAGAAATTTATAACAGAAAGGAAAAGATTAAGAAATAATAAGAGGAGAGTGGTGAGAGAGATAGATGGAAGAAGAAGAGACTATATACCAATAGTTTTGACTAATTGACAAGGAGCGTAATTGATTTAAACTATATGCATGAAGCGTAATTAAGCCTCTAATGTTGGTGTGTTATGTAATTTTCTCTTCTTCTTTTTTTTGTGTGTGTTTTTTGCTACAATTTTTTTTGGCTAAAGAATTTTGTATTTTTTTAAATAAAAATAAAAAGTAAATACAATTATATAGAAATTGTGTAATTATTATATAAAATATGTATTTGTATAAGATATATATAAGAACTGTATAGAATATGTAGAGAAATTGGATAGTTGTTGTATAAAATACATATTTGAATAATAATTGCAGTTAAAGTTTGTATAAAATGCGTATAGAAACTGCATAATTGTTGTATAGAATATGTATCGGTATAAGATTTTTAGAGAATTGTATAATTATTGTATAGAATATGTATTTATATAAGATTTCTATAGAAACTGTATAGGATGTGTGTAGAAACTGTATAATTGTTATATAGAATATGTATTTGTATATGATATGTGTAGAAATTGTATTATTATTGTATAGGATATGTATTTATATAGAAACTGTATAAGATGTGTATAGAAACTGTATAATTGTTATATAGAATATGTATTTGTATATGATATGTGTAGAAATTGTATTATTATTATATAGGATATGTATTTATATAGAATGTGTATAGCAATTGTATCAATATGTATCAAATATGTATTGTATTGTATATGTATCAATATTTTGAAAAATTACACTTTTCTTATTTGATTGTTAAAAAAAACAAAAAAGAGCACCAATTGGTAGATCAAAAAAGAAAAGGTTAAGAAAAAGAGCAATGAGTATTTAATATGCACTAATACTTTTTTTTTCTTTTTTGATTATATTTTAAAAATAGTTTTTTTTTTTAAAAAAAAAAAAAAAGCTGCAGAAAAAGAGCATAAAAAAAAGAAGCAGTGACAAATTAAAAAAAAATGATTTTTCTTTTGAAAAAAAGGTGGACCAGCTTTTTAAAAAAAAAAGTAGAGCAGTGTTTTTTAAAAAAAAATGGAGCAGTGAAAAAAAAAAAAAAAAAAAGAATGGCGAAAAAGAAAGAAAAAAGGAAAGGAAAGCGGTGAATGAAATGGCCATTTCATGGGATATCAAATTCATTGACTATGCAGTGAGATTATTTTTAGCCCAAGTAATATTTGTGTCCTTCTCCCTTTTTGGTTAAAAGGAAAAATTACAAAACGTATTAAATATTTATGCCTAATTATGCTTTATATTCACAGTTTAATTTAATTATATTTTTTTAGTAGACGTTTTAAAACTCTTGCAATTTGTATTTGTATGTCGTTCTCTCAATCAACACTCAATTGTATTTGTATTTGTATGACTGTATTTGTATCTGTATATCGAGATCCCATAAAATATAAAATACAGATTTGTATTTGTATGTCGAGATTACTCTAACGGTTTTGTATTTATATTTCGAGATTACTCTAACGATTTTGTGAGAATCTGTTTTTCACAATGCAATTTTTTAGTGAGTTGGTTCGATGAAAAATAAGTTAGAAAATCATATCTTATAACATCAATTTTTTATTGATCCATAATGAGAGAAACCTCTCTTTCTGGTAGTGACATAAAAATGTTGTTTCCTATACTTAGTGACCAAATCAATAAATGTTTAACATAAAATTTATGTATAAATTTATCATTTGACCACTATTAATTAACATTTATTTGACCTTAAATTACATATTTTCTTCGTTTTAATTTGTTTGACCTACTTTTCTTTTTAATCCGTTTAAAAAAGAATGCGTCTTTCTTTTTTTAGAAATTCTTTAATTTCAACTTGCACTATATTCAAAATCACAAGATTAAAAAATATTTTAATACATTTGACATATCTTTAATTTAAAACCACAAGTTACAAAAGTTTTCTTTACTTTCTTAAATTTCGTGCTAAATTAAAATAAGCCAAATAAATTAAAACGAAAGGAGTATTAACTACAGCCAAGATCAACAGGCTCGTAGTTTTGGAGAATCAAACTTAGTTTAATCGCAAAAAGTCCATGTGAAATTCATGACAAAAGAAAAAAAAAGGAGTATGATTATGAGTAATTTTTTCATTCGGAAAAGGAATCCAAAGTACATATTTATTCTACCACCGAATTTAAAATTTACTTTCTCTGTTCTATATTAGTTGGACACTATATCAAAAATAATTCTCTTATATTAGTTGGTCACTTTACTAAATCAAGAAAGCATTAATTAAAACTTTTTCATATTACCATGTAATTAATTCTTTTTGAAAGTGTTCATACTTGTTTGTAGAGTTTCAAAGAAGTTTCGTAAGGGATGAATTAGTAATACTACTTTTTTATTTATGATTTTTTAACATGCGTGTAAAAAGAAAAATAACCAACTAATATGAAACGAAGAAAGTATGTATTTAAATTTTTTATTTTTACTTATAATATGTGTATATTAAATGAATTTTTAAAATAAATATAAAATTTAAATTGAAGTTATTAATTTATGTCAAAGTCGTAGCTGGGACTGTACATCCCACCCTATCGTCACGGATAGGTGTAATCTCCATTCGAAATCAAAATTTTGATTTACATCTAAATAAATAGAAGCAAATCAACGAGAAACAATGGAAAATGCACGTCGTGGTGAAAAAATATGAATATATATATTTTCAGATAACTCAGTTACACTAAAACTCGTAGAAACACATACGAATTTAGGGGGAAAAACCCTCTAAATATTAGACAACTATTGTTAAATTGGATCGAAATAACTAAACTTTGGGTAAACTAACACAATAATCATATGGCCGAAATACGATAACTTTTCCGATGAACCCACTTTTTTTCACTCTTTTTTTAATTTTAAATATAATAAATAAAACTTTAAAAAATTTCAACCCGACCCGTCTCGATCCAAAACTCATTTGAAAAATATATTAAAAAGAACAAGAATGTTATTCCTAAAGAAAAAAATATATATTTTTTTTTTTAATATATTAAGACATAGAAAAATATATTATTCCCTTTTAATACATTAAGATGTAGAAAAATATTTTATTTTCTTTTGATTTATTGAGATGTAGAAAAATAACTAAACTTTGGATAAGGTAACACAAAAATTACATGGCCAAAATATAATAACTTTTCCGATGAACTCCACTTTTTTCACTCTTTTCTAATTTTGAACTTAATAAATAAAATTTTAAAAACACCTAACCCAACCCATCCCCGATAAAATTTTGGGTAGGGATGGGTCGGGTTGAGTGTTTTTTAAATTTTATTTATTAAATTTAAAATTAAAAAAAGAGTAGGGTTCATCAGAAAAATCATCATATTCCGGCCATGTGATTTTTGTGTTAATTTACCCAAATTTTAGTTATTTTTGTGTAAGAAAAGATACTTAAGTTATTTTTATGAAAAAAAATAATAGTTACGTTATTTTTGTGTAAGAAAAGATAGTTAAGTTATTTTTATGAAAAAAATTAAAAGTTAAATTACGTGAAATTTACCCACCATAAGGACTATTTATTAGTAGCATTTATAATGCCTATAGGAGCTCAACTCATTATTCCAATGTAACAGAAAAATATGTATAAAGGGCGAAAGAGAAAAAAAAAACTAAAGTATTACGGGATATAAAACTAAATTAGTCAATTGAAATAGTTTCGAATATCAAATACTCATAAGATATTTCATAATGTTTGAGCTAACCCTAACAAACTTGAATAGTAAAATATATTACACAATGCGAAACTAAATTAATCAATTAAACCACTTTCAAATATCAAATACTCATAAACTATAAGAAGATTTTCATTTTATTTATTTTAATTATTAAATTGTACTGCATGCTAAATAGATATGGTACTACAACACAAAGTGTGTGTACTACCAAAAGTGGATGAAAATTGTACTCCTTTGGATAATGAAAGTTTGGTCCAACCAATATTATTATACCCAATACGCCGTCCAATAGAATCTTTTAACAGTTGGTGACTTCCAACAAATGAAAAAGCAAATACCTTTGGATGAATATAATATGACCTTATATTATTGTCAAGGGGTGTGGTGGGACGAACACGATATATCAGAGTTAGATTTAAAATTTAAAATTTATAAAATTTTATGATAATTTTAAGTTAATATATATCCATTTTAACTTATGTGACGGTATTTGTCAAGCATAAAATTTAAAAAAGAAATAAAGACTTTTGAACTTGTATGTCTAAAATAAGTTATAAATTTCAAAGGCAGATCTCAGAATTTTAAGGTTCTTAATATTGAATCTATTATATCTTTAAAGTTATGAGTTCATGTTTATTCTTATTGCGAGTTTAGTGAATTTTATTGCATAAATTTGCACGCGGTGTCGAAATACTAATGAGTTGCATCCATTCCTGATAGATGTTTGTAGCTATAGAACATCTCAATAAGCGTAAACGTAGAAGTTCAAAGTTAAATTAATTTTAGATAAAGAAATATTATTTTGAGACTAACTAAGAAAACCATATAAATTGAAATAACGGAAGTATATAATAATTTTCGAATCAACAAACTGGATTCCAAGCTAATTATTCTTATACATCTCTAGTGGAGTTTTAAATACAAATACAAGATTTTGAAAAAAAGTTATTGAGTTCTCGAAAATGAATACCTAATATATTGTAGATCTATTCCTGAATAAGAGCTCTGCATCCTTATATAGAAATCTCGGATTCGAGCCATATGAAAATAAAGAAAAAATCTTTGAAATGAAGTATTTACTTGTTTAATTAATGAGTCTTATAATATAACACGAATCTAACTTAATCGAATCAATAAGTACTGGTTATCTAGTGGTTATAAAACAACAAATTGGTCTTATAACTTGTACCCACCATCAATGCGTACAATTTATATAATGGTATAGATATGAGTCTTGCATCAAGTAAGTACAAGTCTAGTTTAAGTGCAAACCCTATATTTATTATGTACAATAAAGTAACAGATTCAGTGAAATCCTACAAAAATGGGGTGTGAAGAGAGTAGAGTGTACGCAGACTTTACCTCTACCTCGTAGAGACAGAGAGATTGTTTCCAAAAGGCCCTCATCTTAAAACCTGATAAACAGCAATTCAAAAAAGGAATACAGATAGGAAAACAATCACATCAACAAAATTAATGTGGAATGGAAAGTCATACACAACAGATGAGAGAAAGAACAATAACAAAAATCAAATAATACAATATTCGATGCACAAAAATATTAATAACAATCAAAATCAAAGATAAAAAAAACTATAAACATAGTGCAAATTAGGGGTGTACATGGACCGGGTTGGTTCGGATTTTTTAAATACCAAACCAAACCATTAGTGTCGGATTTTTAAATTTATAAACCAAACCAAACCAATAAAAGCCAGGTTTTCCAACCTCGGGTTTTTTCGGGTTTTTTTGGTTTCCTCGAGTTTTTTTGGTTTTTTCGGATTTTTTCCGGTAAAGTCTTCATACAAACATATAATTAACTTGTACTTCAAATATTTCTTTACTCCGAGCAAAATACGACTATCTAAGGTATTTCTTAGAAAAATAACACAAAATATATTCACTTTATTTGAAATTTATGAAGTGAGTGATGACAATAAAATATTCAACCAAAAAAATAATGAAATCACATAGAATAAATATTGCATATTAATAAGTCATGATAAAAATAACCATAATTTAAAAGTATTAACTCATGTTAAAATAAGTCTAATAAGTATTAACTTCATGACTAAATATTAAACAGAAAAATAAATTAGTTTATGTATTTATGTAAAATTAAAGAATAAATATCTAACATGATTGTCATTCCTAGTGTGGATTGAATAATCTTTTGTTAATATTCGTATTGATTTGGGCTTTATTTGAGTTACTAATATCTATGGATTGTAAGAAGACTTATTGGACCATTTAAAATTCTAAGTTTAAACTTGAAATAATATGTTGAAAGATTAAAACTATAAAAAAGTTGAAGAAATATTTATAAATTACATAACAATAAATATTTTTATGTATAAAATATTTTTAAAAATAGTATACATGTAATATCGGGTTGGTTCGGTTCGATTTGACATTTTTTAGTTAAAACCAAACCAAACCAAATATAGTCGATTTTTTTTTTCAATACCAAATCAAGTCAAACCAAACCACTAATCATTTTTTTTTTACGATTTGATTCAATTTGCTGTTTGATTTGATTTGCGGTTCGATTTTATACACCCCTACCCCTACCCCTACCCCTAGTGCAAACACCTCTTATCCTTGTTAATAATGTAAATAACATTTTCATAACAAAAAGAAGTTGAAAAAGTGAGAAAGGACCATCATAGGCATGCGTTTACGTTACGTAAGAACATAATAATATTTGCTGCTTCCATAAAAGTTTGGTCAAAATTAAACCCAATCAGCCAACCACTAGCTAGCTACTACTCATTTAGTGCCAGTCACAATCTACACATTTTCAACAACATTATTACTCCATCGATTCTTGAAATTTATATTCTCTTATTTATATTATCCGTTTTTAAAAATGCTTATATATATAGATTCATTAAAGAAATACATTTAATAATGATGAATGAAAAGAATCATATATAGTGAGGGATAATATCTCTGTTAAATTAGGTTTTGAACGATCTAACTCACACATTAAAATTAGCTTAAAAAAGAGGATTATCCAAATCTTTTAATGAGTCTCGTCTCAATGTGAGATCATTCTCATCAACAAATAACATGAAGGATAAGAATAGTTATATTTATTTAAATTGTTTACCATCGATTTGAGACAGTTAGATTTGTTTGTGGGTTATGAAGAGTACGTGTTATGATCTTAGCTTCGTTGTTAGAGACGTAAGTTTGCAAAAGAAAATAATCGTAAAGAAAATACACAATAAATCAGTAAGACAAAGATAAAGAGCTTATCTGAGACGTCGACGAGGTGCGTGTTCGGTCCTTCTAGCTACGAATGAGCCGTGACCAAAAACAGTAAGTAAGCGGACGTATAATAACAATAAAACAGTAAGAAACTAAGAGAAAAACAGAAGAAATACAAAACCAACTTAATGACCAAGCGAGAGAGATTTTATTGCTTTAGGGTTAGAGCTAACAAAAAATGGATCCTCTACAATGGGGGAGATGGTGTCTATTTATAATGTACGAGTCATTCCTTGATGCGAAAAATAGTACTATCTTATTAGGCTAGTAGTACCGTGTTGAATGGATGGCCGCCACTTGTTCTCGAGCCGTTGGAGGATGCCAGCCTATTATGTTTTGTGTGACGCGGCTCTGCAAGACGATGTTGTCCGCGCACCTGAATATTCTGACACACTATTTTTTTGTCTGTCCTTTGCGTGCAGTCGCTGGCTCTCGGGCTACCTCCTTTGCCCGAGAAGCCCCTTCTCCGTGTCGAATGTGCTCTCAAGATGGCGTTGTTACGGCCTGCCTACACTTTGACCTGACCCAAGCCAATTTTATCCCATACATAAATTATCGTTTGTTTCTAAACATATCAATCAATTAACACTCCACCGATACGGTAGGAAGACTCTTACGTCATATTATAAAGATATATATTTTAATTTGTGCATTTTATTTTATGTGTCTTAATTTAAATAATCACAAAATTAAATAATATAATATTTTATTTTGAATATTATGATAAAGATGTGTATAACACTTTTAATTCTTGTGATTTTAAACGCATGTTATGTCACATTATAGGTCATAGGAGGAGATTATCAAGGATAAAGGGAAATAAACACATATATTAAGTACAATAGGCATTGTTTTTAAACAAACCAAAAAAATAAAGTTTTAAGACAGATTTAATCTATTATTGGTGAGGAGAAAGAATATTAATATATGTTTCTTCCGTCTCAGTTTGTGTAATTTTTATTTTTGGTTAGTTTCAAAAAGAAATATTAGATTTTTGTATTTAGAAATAATTTAATTTTAAATTTTTATTTTATTTTTAATGAGATAATATTTAATTACAAGAATATTTATGTCTTATTTTAGATCATAATTTTTTTTTTTTTTAAATTTTTTTTCATATTCAGTCAAATACTTTCACATAAATTGATACGAACAGTATTCTTTTGTCTTCTATTTTTTTTCTTTTCTAGTTCTATAAATAGAGAGTTGGACACACTAACTCTCCCAGAATCTCAAAGGCCACATACATAATTTCTTCTGAGGAAAGCAAAAGCTCTCACAATTTATTTTCTCATTTCCCACATTTCATCATCATGTCTCAGGTACCTCTTTCTTTGTCCTTCACTATTTTTTTCAAGAAATGTTCATAATTTTCCATAGGTGTTTATCTAATCTAATATTTATAATCCAACAATTAATCTTTGGAATATTCTCTGAAGGGGTTGATGAATTTTGGCTAAATAATCCAAATTTGAATTTGTTTTTTTTTTTTTCACTTTAGCTTGAAATTTTGGTTCTTGGTTTTATCATGATCTGAATTAATATAAAGAAATTTAATCTTCTCTCTTTGGAGCTCAAAATTCATCAATTCTGGGTTTTTGGTGAATTTTTTCTTGTTGACTACTTGGAGTCTCTGAAAACAATCTTTGATCACTTGAAAAAATAATTTTCTGTACTAAATTGTCGAGTTGATTTCTCCTATTTTCACTCAACTAATAGTTATTATTTCAGAAAATTAGCTTTATTTGTTAAAAGAAATTGGAATCAAAAACAAAATTCACTTTATGTGATAATAACTATTAGTTGAGTGATTATCTATATATCTACCTAACCACCTACCCGAGCAAGAGTTGTGCTCATCAGTCCGAAGAAGGAGAATTGAACTTTATGAGATCGAATCTCCTATTGTTCCTCATTAGCTCAGTAATAGGGTAGTTGGCTGTTAATCGATTGGTCGTAGATTAGAATCCTACCCAGGGAGATTTGATTGATAATTGTCAGTACTGAATTTATTAAATCTCCTATTTTTAATTGAGTCTGAGATGAGTTGACTTCTTGAGTCTTGAAGTGTATTAAATTGATAAATAATTTTTTTGAAAGATCATGAACCTTACATTGTCATATTCACCTAATTGATTAAGGATTTTAACTCAGTATACACTGACAATTGTTTAAGTCTTAATTGCATTTATCTTACTAATTAAATATATTTAATCTTTAGTTAGTTGAAATGTGTACTTTATTTTTGATCCCTTTGCTAGTGAATATTCAAAAAAAATTCATCGTTCTGCGACTTAATTACTCATGTGTAATTGTAAGATTGTGTTGTTACTTTATATTTGAAAAATAACACAATTATAACATACTTCCTATATAAAGGATCAAAACAACACATTTTAATTAAATAAAAGGTTAAATGTACTAGTCAAATATCGCAAGGATACAAATTAGAACTTACTAATAAACGAGGGACTAATAATGCTATATCTCATTGTTTAATTTTCTTATAATATATTTTAATATGTTGTAACATATAATTTGTCATAATTTTTAGGAATTAACCTATAAATAGCCGACTCCACCTACTGATTAACTAAAAATAGCCAACAAATATATAATATATGTATAATTCATATATAATATGTGTATGATTATGTATAATTAGTATATACGGTTAGAAAAATAAACAGTAATTCTGTCTGATTATTTGCGTAAAGATCCCGTTATCAATTCCACTAGCTTATTTCATATAAATAGTTACAATTATTATTTTTTTATGTGAAATTATCAATGTATATAGAAATTAAACTTGGCAATTAACTGATGAACTTCTCTTTTTTCTTGAATTATATTAAGCAGACAGTTGTTCTCAAGGTTGGCATGTCATGCCAAGGCTGTGTTGGAGCTGTGAACAGGGTTTTGGGCAAAATGGAAGGTACATTTTTATATATATAATTGCACTTTTTATATCCACTCTCCGGTTCACGGTACTATCAAAAAGTTTCATGCTTACGTTACTGTTATTGATGGTTTGATTATCTTGGACCACGAGGACCTCAGTCGTGCTTCTTATTTCCATTTCAATCATCATATTGATGATAAATCTAGCTCCTCGTGCTCATCTTGTTTGACTTGACATATATATATAAATTAAATTGTTTTCAGATATATAAATTCCCGTCATCATTCCTTTTAGAGCAGCCTAAAAAGGAATTTAGAGTTTATTTTATGGATTCTAGATTCTTAGTCCTTTACTACGAGATTTAGATAAAAATATTGTTGAGTTAAGCTAAATTGGACACGGTAATACATTAGCTCCAGAATGTCACATAAACTAAAACAGAGAGAGTAATATTGTGAGCAACTAATTTGACTCAAATGTATTGTACGAATATATCGTAGGTGTTGAATCCTTTGACATCGATATAAAGGAGCAAAAAGTGACAGTTAAAGGAAATGTGGAACCGGAAGCTGTCTTCCAGACTGTTTCGAAGACCGGAAAGAAGACTTCTTTCTGGGAAGTAGAAGCACCAGCACCAGCACCAGCACCAACACCAGTTGAACCCGAAACAAAGCCCGTGGAAGAAAAGCCCGTAGAAGAAAAGCCCGCAGAAACACCAGCTGAGCCCGAAGAAAAGCCCGCTGAAACTGTTGCTGCAGCATGATGATTGATACCTTTAATTAATGGGCTGAAATTTACATCATGTTTGTGATTTATTATGCAACTTTTTTTTATGACTAAAGTTAGAATGTGAGCTGAAATAATTGTCTTGTTAATTTTCTGCATTTGGTTTTCTTGTAATATGGATATATAGTAAGTCTTGCTATCTACTCATATCCTATATTTTAATTTGTGGATGTTTTGGATCATCAGAAGAATTACAATTTGAAAACAGGGATAAATTCCACGTACATTTTATCTTTTCTGGGTTACTTGTGGGATATCTACACCGAATATGTTATTATTGTTATTCTATTAAAAGATTATAATTTGAATCACATTGCTTGCTGATTATAAACTGTTGGTTTTTTTCTTTTCCATAATATGTGGAACGTTCTTGTGAATAAAGAGCTTTCTCCAAAGCTACTATTTCTGTTATAAATATATTGTATTGTAAATATCCATTAAAGTAATCCTATAGCTTTCTGACGAAGCTTAACAAGCAGACAATTTGCAGTAGCTCAAACAGGTAGCATGCAATAATAATTCACGAAAATTTTTGTAGTAAGCTTTCTCAGGCTTGTGATTAAACATGTAGCTAGCTTGTAAGTAGCTCAAGCAGACAAATTGTATGCAGAGCTTAAGAAGACAAGTTGCAAGTAGCTATATTACAACAACGCAACTTAATTTCTGATAAAGTCTCGCGACAACTTTTTTTCTTCTATAAATGTGAAGCTAAATCAGTGCATTTGTACATCAATCTAAACAACAATATTGTCTTGTACATTTATTATTATTTAATAACAATTCCAAGGAAAAAAGAATAGAATAGAATGGACCATTTAAGCTACAAGAGAACATTAATTAATTAATAGTCTATATGGGATTAAAGGGTTGGTTAATCCAATTACCAGCTAACCACTAGCTAGAGCATAGAAGAAAGTAGTATTTGGGAAGGATTTAGCTATTTTTTCACGAGTTTAATTTGGAGATTAGAGTGGGGCGGGTTTAATCTGAGGAAAGATGGTTGAAATCATGTTGAAGATGAAAGAGTAGAATGTGCCGCGAATTTGGGAAAGAAGATGGTAGAGATACAGTATAATCAAGGGTAAAGAAGGCATGAAATAAGGACATTTGGTATGGTTCGAATTGTATCATGGTAAAGCGTGGGCCCCACAAAAAATTGCAACTAAATTCAAACCGTAGCTACAAAATGTAATTGATACAAACTATAGCTATAAAGCATAATTATATAAGAATATTTGCGATGCTATGTTATTTTCCTAAATTTGAATCATTCTACTAACACTAACGACATATTCAGAACCAAAACTTTTAACAAACAAAAGTAGACGAAACTTTTTTTTTTCCTTTTTTAGCTTTTGTGGTTTAAAATTCTTGGACACTGTTATGATTCCTACTATTACTTCCTTTGATTCAATTTATGTAATACACTTTTTTTTAAAAGATTTGTTCGCAAAAGAATAATCTCTTTTTATATTTAAAAAAATTTAATTTTATAATTTTTTATTTTATCCTTGATGAGATTATTTATTATCGTACAAATATATATTATTAGTTTTAGAACATAAATTTTAAAAAGAAGTCTGAAATTTTATACTTTGCCATACTCAAAAATATATCACATAAATTAAAACGAAAGACATATATTCCAATTAGCTCCTTCTTCAGACATGAACAATTCTTTTCTATCTATGTTATGGTTGAGCACTCTCGTAATTATGAGTCCGGAACCTAAATAAGTGCGAAAATCTAATAAATAGGAGCTATAGAGTAGGAGTTTGTCGACAAAGTCACTAAATTTCAACATACTAGTATATTAACAAGATGAAAGAGGAAAGTCAAACCTGTATTTACAAATTAAGAAATGCTATCATAATGAGTTGACATATAACATATGGGACATGTACAAAGATACTAATAATACTAGCACATACTGGCAACCAACTAATGAAATAAACAAGCTAATTCAATCTACAAGTGGGATTTGATTTTTTCAGTTTACTTTTTTTGTCGGTCAAAAAAGTATGACATACTTCTAAATTTAAAAACAATTACTATAACTTAACATTTTACCCTTAAGAGGAAGTTTTTTTAACCATATAAATGTTATGACATGTTTAAAGCTACACGTTTCAAAATGTTTTATAGCCACATTGATTCTATAACATGTTTAAGACCTCAAGTTTCAGAAGTCTCAATTTTCTTTCTTAAATTTCGACCGATTCAAAATATGTCACATAAATTCATACAGAGGAAATATACTGTCGATCCTGATTTTTGTTACCTCTTTTTCTAGTTCTACGGCAACTTGTAAATTTTAAGGAAAAAAGAGTGTAAACATATTCATGGATGGCATAATGTGGTTGTTGTGGAGTTCTTCAAAGGCCAGACAAGCTCAAGAATACTTCAACAAGGCAGTTGGTATTATAAAACCAGTCACATTTTTGTAATTATAGACTTCTTCAAGAATTTCTCAAACTATAAATACTCCAATATGTTCATAAGTTATCCATCACTTGAGGTAAAGCCAATTACTAAGAAAAACCATATTAGTGTTGAGTCTCAAAATTAAGAATGGATTCCAAAGGCTTCAATGTTTCAGTTGTAGCACTTTTTGCTTGCCTGATTTTATCATTTTCATCATCCATTCTTGCCTATCGAACACCGTATTGGCCATCAATTAGAGTAGGTTACTATAGATATAGTTGTCCCTACGCTGAAAACATTGTTGAACATGTTGTAAACAGAGCTGTTTCTCGTAATCCAGGCATTGCTGCTGGCCTTATTAGGTTACATTTTCACGATTGCTTTGTCAGGGTACGTATGAAATTACTTTCCTAACATTTTTTATTTTTTTAATTTGATGATTGCATTATCTTATAACGATAACATGTCATGTACTTTGATTAGGGATGTGATGCATCTGTGTTATTGGATGGACCAAATTCCGAGAAGGAAGGTATTCCCAACAAGAACAGTTTACGAGGTTTTGAGGTTATTGATGCTGCAAAAGCTGCACTTGAGGCTGCATGCCCTGGAACTGTCTCGTGTGCAGACATAGTTGCCTTTGCTGCTCGGGACAGTTCCTACAAAGTTGGGAGAATATACTATGATGTCCAAGCTGGACGTCGTGATGGGCGTGTTTCTATTGATTCTGAAACATTGGCTAATCTTCCTTCTCCGTTCGTCAATGCCACGGAACTCATCAAGAATTTTGCAAGGAAAGGTATGTCAGTTGATGAAATGGTGACCCTTTCTGGCGCGCATTCCTTTGGAGTTGCTCACTGCGCTGTTTTTGCTAGCCGCTTGTACCCTCAAAACAGCCAACAGAATCTTCCAATTGACCCTGAATATGCAAAATTCTTAAAGTCCATTTGTCCACCAGAAGCCCTTACAAATGGGACAGGAGTTGCTAACCCCGCAAACCTTGATGTCCTGACACCAAACAAGTTGGATAACAAATATTACTTGGCTTTAAAGAGTCAAAAGGGACTTTTGATTTCTGATCAGGCATTGATGACAAATCCTACAACTGCTAAATTGGTGAACGACAATGCTCGATATGGTTCAACTTGGGCTAGGAAGTATGCAGCTGCAATGATTCACATGGGTACTTTGGATGTCCTCACAGGTCGAAACGGGGAGATCAGGAGGAACTGTCATTTCGTGAACTAACATCTCTATCAATTTGCCTTTGAGAACATTTTCAGTATTATTTCAACTTCTCCATCCTATTCAAGCTGCAAGGATGGTTCAATCCTTGTCCAATTGTTTTTGCTTCTTTTTTTTATTCCAATATGTTTGTTCAATTGTATTTGTTTTCCCCAAATGTTTGTCTAATTGATTTAAAGATTTTTTTGAATAACTTTTATAAATGATTCATGCAGTTTATATTTGAATAAAAATTCAGATGAAGATCATTATCGGGTCGATCAGAATATCATATATCTATGGCCATATCTTGAACCTAGCATGATATTCTTTCTTTTATCTTAAGAAAATTATATTTGTGATTAAAGGCGGCCAAATATGAGATAGGTTGCAACTATGGTCAGACAGAACATGGCTAATTTTGAAATGTTGACCCCAAGGAACGATAACGAAGGACACAACAAATGGAACATATATCCATGGCCTCCACCAACATTTACCTTGGAAGAACAACCATCTGGACAACATTCATGTCCATTTGTCCATATTCCAACTTTATCAAAGAAGACAAGTTAAAAAAAAGTGCTATGGAGGATATGTAACTCTTTTAGCTACAAGTGTGTATTTAACACTTCTCTAGGAGATAGCTCTTCTTACAACTAACAAGTAGATATATGTAGCCCGATAAAGATATCACACTATCTTTGTATAGGGCAAATTTCGAACACAACAGGTGGATGAATTGCGAGAAGACACGTGGCAAGAATAACAAATCGGGTTCGAGTTAGCAGATGATGGTATTCCAGAAACCGGTGGCAAAACACCTTGGTTCGTTGGAAGCTTAGCACGCTTCCATCAACATCCGAGGTTTCGATAAGGGCCCACCTAGCTCCAGAGGAACGGTACCGAGATAGAAACCGGATTGAAGTACTTCAAACATGTTAAGAATTCATCACCAACTTAATTAATAACTAAGACATACCAAAGAAGAATCTAGAATATTCAAGATTTACAGAAAACTAAAAGAAGATCTCTAGAATGAGTATTCTAGAGAAAAGTCTAGAAACACTCTAGAATAGTAGTTCTAGAATTAAGTAGTTAGAACATTCTAGAAGAGTGCAGTATCTCTCACTAGATCCTTCCATCACCACCTATAAATAGAGGTGGTTCATTTGAAAAAATAAAAATAAAATATCCAATAATTGGTATCAGAGCCTGGTGGATAAAGAACGAGGTAGCAACTCAAAGGAGATTATCCAAGCTACTGTCGAAGGCTACAAGTCACGAGGCACTAATCAATGGCGGATTTTGCAAACACTCTCAACAACGTTGAGAAGCTCAACGCAAGCAACTATGGATTATGGAGTACGAGAATGCAATATTACTTTCTCGGCCAAGAATTATGGGATATTGTTGGTGGCTCAGACACTACACCACCAACTGATGCCGAAGCAGCAAAAAGGTGGAAGGTTAAAGCTGGAAAAACCATGTATGCTCTCACTGTAACAATTAAGGATGAGTTCCTGCAACAGATTAAGAATGCCAAGACACCCAAAGAAGCTTGGGACACGCTGGCGACAATCTTTACGAAGAAGAATGATGCGAGATTACAAAGGCTTGAAAATGAGATTTTGTCGATCTCACAGCGGAATATGACGATCAGTCAATACTTCTCAAAGGTAAAATCTTTATCTGATGAAATATTAAAATTAGATCCAGAGAATTCTATCATAGAGACAAGGATGAGGAGAATCATTATTCATGGTCTAAGGCCGGAGTATAAAGGCATAATTACAGCCACACGAGGGTGGGCCACAGAACCAACTTTATCTGAGTTGGAGAATCTGCTGGCAAATGAACAAGACTTGGAGAAGCCATTATCAAGTCTCTCAATAAAAGATGAAGATAAGGCGCTCTTCAGCAAAAGGCAAGGCTATCGAGAAATGGACAAAGAAAGAAGCTCACGGCCAGGGGAGACCAAAATATTCAACCTCAAAGAAGTCAACGATATAATAAGCAGGTAAGCCAAGGTTTCCATAAACGGAAAATGGAGAAATGCTATAACTGTGGAAAGAAAGGACACTACGCCAGAGACTGCTGGTACAAGAAAGCTGAAGGTAATGTCACTACTTCTACCCAAAACAAGAACGATAAAGAAGAAGCTTGGGATTTTGAATCCTCATATGCAGTTGAAAAAAGCAATCAACAGAATGATCTTGTCACCTCTCACTCTGACGAAGAAGAGGAGCTAGCGCTTACAACTGTAAGTGAGAATTTGGTCGATTATGAACATGATTGGATTGTTGATTCGGGATGCTCCTATCACATGACCAGTGATGAGAAAAAGCTTATCAACATGAGCGACTACAAAGGCGATCGAGTAGTGGTGACTGCAAATAATTCAAAAATGCCAATAACTCATATTGGCAAGACGGTGTTCGTGCCTTATCACAGCTCGAGACAAGTGGAACTTCAAAATATCTTCCATGTTTCAGGTATGAAGAAGAACTCATTATCTGTGTCACAATTAATAGCTGCTAGAAACTATGTCCTATTCGGACCGGATGGCGTAAAAGTATATCAAAACTTGAAAGTTACAAGCTCGCCAATCATGGAAGGAAGAAGATTAGAGTCAATCTATGTCATGCCAGCCGAAACAACTTATGTGATATTTGATGAAGCACCAACATGGTGGTATAGAGAAGTCGCCCTACCAGATTCAAGAGAATTGGAGCAAGAGCTACAACATAAATTTAAAGAATAAGGACAAGGAAGTAAGGCAAAATCAAGACAAGAGGAATGTGAAAAACATAAATCACATACAGAAGAAATATCTTCAAAAGGAGAAAATAAGAGCTCATGGAAAACTGGAGTATATGAAGCCCCAGATGAGGTGCAAGGAGTCCAAAAAGCTCTGCAACCTCAACTAAAAAGGATGACACGATCGAGACGCCCAAATTCTAAGTATATCGATGCATCATCAACTGAGGTGGTCAAGATCAAAGAGACCACTACCTTTGAAGAAGCTTCAAAGAGAAAGGAACGGAGTAATCCGATGGATATTGAGATCCTCAAAGGGCATGGACGTCATGACGCTTGCAGAGTTTCAGAAATCGCTCATAACGGACATAAGGAACAAATTAAGTTGGTGTTGAGGGAGAGTGTTAAGAATTCATCACCAACTTAATTAATAGCTAAGACATACCAAAGAAGAATCTAGAATATTCAAGATTTATAGAGAACTAAAAGAAGATCTCTAGAATGAGTATTCTAGAGAAAAGTCTAGAAACACTCTAGAATAGTAGTTCTAGAATTAAGTAGTTAGAACATTCTAGAAGAGTGTAGTATCTCTCACTAGATCCTTCCATCACCACCTATAAATAGAGGTGGTTCATTTGAAAAATAAAATAAAAAATATCCAACAAAACATTCGACCGTTACACGAGTCCCCGGGGACGGCGCCAACCATTACTTTATGAAATAATGAGCAATTAATAGACATTTGATGAGCAATATTTAATAGGCTTTAAGAGGGCATTTTCGTGGATCTTGTCCCTTGATACTTCGCTATAAATTTCATTCTCACACTTGTATTACACTAAAGTTCTCAAAGCTAGTAAGCTCTTACATATTCAATGCTCAATATCATTATATTCGGTGTTGTTGCCAGCCAACTTCCTCGGAGCTCAGACTAATTCTATCTTCTATTGCAATTCATATTGCTTAATTATCTGTTTTACCTATTTACTCTACATTTGTTACAAGTTAATTCCTTGCAATCTTATAATTTTGGTCAATTCAACTCACGTGTCCTTTAATGTTCGGGTCATGGATTTTCATGTTTCGAGAGGAAGAGAATAATGGTTTGAATTTGAATCATATCATTCTTGAATTGGTTGTTGATATGTTACAAGGAAAGAGCTTACCTGCATAGCAGATGTACGATACCATTCAGAATGCTAAAGAACTGATCAATAAGAGAAATTGTCGGGTTCAACATTGTTACAGAGAATCTAATCAAGTTGCGGACACTTTTGTATATTAAATGGAGTATACGAAGAGCATATCAAATGATATCCTCTCCGAATGGATTACCTGCTATGGCTACGGTCTTGTACACTTTGGATTTGGTGTAGCTGGCGTTTGTTAGACATGTTCATAGGAAGAACAAGTTTTTGTAAAGTTTTTTGTTTTTTGGTAACAACTGTGAATATTATTACCAGTAACCAACAACAAACTACAAAACTAAAGAGTACCTAAGTCCATGGCCACCTCCTAGGGAGGGTGCCATGGTGCTCAGGACTCTGAGAAAAACAAGAAAACAAACTAACTCTTCAACCTATACATGAAATCTCTACTGCTATGTACTCGTTTAGAGGCACTGAACATAGCTAGTCTAACTATGATTTCTCTCTTGATGTGTGCTATTGCTTCAGCCGGCTGTACATAAAGATGTTTTCTCCTCTGTTTTTACAAATTTTCGCCCTTATAGGAGAAACAGATTCTGAGTTTCCTACTATTGTATAAATATTTTTCTTTTATCTATAAGGGGCACATGCCACCATGCTGGGTGTGCGAACAAAAGTTTCATATTGGTGGCTAAAAGGATTGGGAAGCTACATTTAAGGTGTAAGATCTCTTAATGGTGTGAGGCCTTTTGGAGAAAACCATGCGGGCTTGGCCCAAAGCGGACAATTGGTTTAGCCCATCACACCATTCCTTGTAGTTGCATTTGAAAAAAAAAAGAAGCATAGGGATATTATATGCATTTCCTTATCCTCAAACTAACTCTTCCATTTTTGTAGATTGAACTTGTCTCATTTACACAAGGGGTACCACCTGTTTTAATTTTTAATCTTGCATGCTAGGTGATATCATTAAGAAAAATTCATCTGTTTTCCAATGATGTCTTCTGCATCTACTTTATTATCTTTTGACAATTTGACATGATAGATTTTAAGAATAATCGACTTCGTCTAAATTTTGGTTCCAAGATTAACTGTATGAATCACTTATAAAAGATATTCAAAAAGCCTCCTTTCAATCAATCGGACAAACATTAGGAAAAATATAAATACAATTGGACAAACATTGCGAAAAAATCAAAAACCATTCAATGGGACAAGCACTGGATCATCCTTATAGCTTGAATTGGATGGAAAAATTGAAATAATACCGGGAAACCTTTTCAAATTTCACAAAGGCAAATGATAGAGATGTTAGTTCACGAAATGACAGTTCCTCCTGATCTCCCCGTTTCGGCCTGTGAGGACATCCAAAGTACCCATGTGAATCATTGCAGCTGCATACTTCCTAGCCCAAGTTGAACCATATCGAGCATTGTCGTTCACCAATTTAGCAGTTGTAGGATTTGTCATCAATGCCTGATCAGAAATCAACAGTCCCTTTTGACTCTTTAAAGCCAAGTAATATTTGTTATCCAACTTGTTTGGTGTCAGGACATCAAGGTTCGCGGGGTTAGCAACTCCCGTCCCATTTGTAAGGGCTTCTGGTGGACAAATGGACTTTAAGAATTTTGCATATTCAGGGTCAATTGGTAGATTTTGTTGGCTGTTTTGAGGGTACAAACGGCTAGCAAAAACAGCGCAGTGAGCAGTGCCAATGGAATGCGCGCCAGAAAGGGTCACCATTTCATCAACTGACATACCTTTCCTTGCAAAATTCTTGATGAGTTCTGTGGCATTGACGAACGGAGAAGGAAGATTAGCCAATGTTTCAGAATCAATAGAAACACGCCCATCACGACGTCCAGCTTGGACATCATAGTATATTCTCCCAACTTTGTAGGAACTGTCCCGAGCAGCAAAGGCAACTATGTCCGCACACGAGACAGTTCCAGGGCATGCAGCCTCAAGTGCAGCTTTTGCAGCATCAATAACCTCAAAACCTCGTAAGCTGTTCTTGTTGGGAATACCTTCCTTCTCAGAATTTGGTCCATCCAATAACACAGATGCATCACACCCCTAGTTAAAGTCCATGACAACCGTTATAAGATAATGTAATCATCAAATTAATAAATAAAAATATTAGCATTAAATTCGTACGTACTCTGACAAAGCAATCGTGAAAATGTAACCTAATAAGGCCAGCAGCAATGCCTGGATTACGAGAGACAGCTCTGTTTACAACATTTTGAACGATGTTTTCAGCGTAAGGACAAGTATATCTGTAGTAACCTACTCTAATTGATGGCCAATATGGTGTTCGATAGGCAAGAATGGATGATGAAAATGATAAAATCAGGCAAGCAAAAAGTGCAAGAGCTGAAAGGTTGATGCCTTTGGAATCCATTCTTAATTTTGAGACTCAACAGTAGCTATAGACACTATGGTTTTTCCTTAGTAATTGGCTTTCCTCAAGTGATGGATATAACTTATGAACATATTGGAGTATTTATAGTTTGAGAAATTCTTGAAGAAGAAGTCTGTAATTACAAAACGTGACTGGTTGTATAATCCCAACTGTACTGTTGAAGTTTTCTTGAGCTTGTCTGACCTTTGAAGAACTCCACAATTGCCATCTTATGTCATTTGCCATCCATGAAAATAGTACTTCATTTGAATCGGTACGGAGTTTAAGAAATTAGAAATGAAGAGACATTTGAAATTTGTAGTCTTAAACATGTTATAACATTTGTGTGGTTATAAACCTTTTGGAACCTGTAGTCTTAATAATGTCATAACATTTATGTGATTATAAAAGTTTCTCATTATGAGTAAAATTTCAAATATAAAGTTAATTGTTTTTAGATTTAGAAATATGTCATTTTTCTGAAGCAGATGAAAAAGGAAACGTGTCTCATGTATTGTAATAAGAGACATTTGACTGCACAATAATATCTTGTACTGTCAAAAAAAAACAAGCTCCACTTGGAGATTGAATTAGCTTGTTTGTTTCATTAGTTGGTTGCCAGTATATATGACTTTCCTATATATTTTATGTTGTTAGTACTAGTATTTCTCAAAACTTAGTCTACAAACTCCAATATTCCTATTTTATAGCAAGTAGTGTAATAAAAATAGAATAATCTTGATTCTTTGCAATTTTTTAGGATTTAATAAAAGCAATCATGTCTTAAGAAGGAGCAATCTGAAATTAAGAGTGTTTTTTGGTAGGACGCAGAATGTTTTCAAATATGTTTTCAGGAAAATGTTCTCCTGAAAAATAAGTGATTACTGGCTCGGCAACTAAAATGGCAACTATAAGTGCCAAAGTCTTACTTCATATGTTTTGCGACATACGTTATTGCCAGTAAAATCATGTTGTCTGATCCCACCAAAATGAATTGATCTTTTTTCCCAAGTTAGCCTGGAGGCCAGAGGCTGCACTAAATTGTGAGAAACAGTGATGCATTACTTGTTCAAGATAGGGCCATTCAACAGAATCGTATGCCTTTTGGAGGTCTATTTTGATCATGCATCTAGGAGAAGTGTGCTTCCTACTATATGCTCTAAGTAATTCATGTGTTAAAATAATATTGTTTGAGACTTTCCTTCTTGGGATAAATCCTGCCTGGGCATCACATATCACACTCCCTATTACCCCGTGAAGCCTATTTGCTAGTACTTCAGATATAATCTTATACAACACAGAGCAACAGGCTATTGGCCGAAATTCCTTAATAGTTGCCGAGGAAGGGGTTTTAGGCACTAATGACACTATTATGCAATTGACTGGTTTATGGCTTACCAGTGGAAAAGAAACTATTGTCCCTTTGGCTATCTGTTGGGAGATATGGAGAACTTGGACTGCCGGTAAATATGGTGACCGTAACAAATTTTATTTGAGGAGTATGGAGTATCACATTAGCTGGACTATCAATGTAGTCATCTGTAAAGCTTTCCCAAAGTGCAAATTCAATAGGACTTGGGCAAATCTCTGCGAAGAAATAGAGAAGTGGAGGCCAAAAATAGTTTACACTCATGTTACATGGAACAAGCCCGCTGCAGATATGATCAAAGTCAATACCGATGGTAGCTTCTTTAAAGAAAATGGCAAGGCAGGGATTGTGTTGGGAATAAACCCGCCACAGAAATAATATTTGCGATATTAAAAGCAATAAAAGCGGAACACAACAATACGGTTAATCAACAAGAATAAAAAGAGCGATAATGACACCAAGAACTTTTACGTGGAAACCCTTTGAATAAGGGAAAAACCACGGACCGAGAGGAGCAACTGATATCACTATAGCAAGGAATTTTACACTGTATGTCTGAGTAAAATACTCCAAAGACCACTACACACTCAAAAGAAATAACCCTCTTTTGATTTTCTCACCTCACTACAATATCGCTCACACTCTCTATTTTTCCTCACAGACTTTTTCTTAAACCTTGTATGTGATGCCTCACTCTTCTTTCTCTCTTTGTTTTGGTGTGATGAAAGAAGTGAAAGAGGTCTCCTTTTATAGGAGGAAGTACTTGGCTACCAAGAATGCTACAGGAGAAGTTTTTAATTCTTCTCCACAAGTTGCAAACTTGGAGCCCAAGAACAATTTTCATCCAAGCAAATTGGCACATGCCAATTGCAACCAAATGGGATGGACCCCACAAATTGGTGGTATTATAAGAAGCAGTACGGTGGAGTTCATCGCAGCCTTCTCAAATGCTATTCAGTGTAGCTCTAATAATATGGCAGAAGCAATGGCTGCGGAGTTTTATCTTGAACTGGAGTCACAGATCATTGTCAATATGTGTACGGCTAGGGACACCAACAATCTCAGGCTGAAGAGGATCATTCTTAACACCGCCAGTGCCCTTGGATAGGCTGATGTTACCATTAATCATTGCTACAGAGAAGCAAACCATGTGCTGATTTGCTAGCAAGAAATACCGCTAATAGTGGTAACTCCTTTCACTACTCATCCTATCTCCAGCTACCAGGAAATGTCAAGGGATTATATCACCTGGACGATACTTGGCAGCTCCCGTTCTTGAGGAGCAGAGTAGACAGAGCTAACTTTTTTGTTAGTTAGTACATTTTCTTTTGTACACATGAAGGGATGTGTATTTTTTGTTGTAATTGATATTCTTCCCCTTCATGTCCTTTTTTGACAGGTCCTCCCTGGCTTTGGCTATCTTCTGGCTGATGTGCTTAAAATTCAGTGTTGTTTAACTTTTTCAATGCAGGTTGGAGATCCTGCAGTTCACTCACACACTCTTCGTACTGTTTGTAGAAAACTGCTTCTTCCAAGTATTTTCAACAATGGCTCGGAATGTTGGGTGTTTAGCCTAGACATTAAAGAATTTGAAAGCCACCTTAACATTGACATGTTGTGTGCCGAGTGGCAAGATCATAGGTGAGTGGTCAGAGATAAGTGGTACACCATAGTTGTTGGTGACATGCCCCCGTTGCATCATCCACTCAAAGTTGCCGAAAGTTCTATCAATCCTACTACAAATTCTATCAAGTCCACGTTGTTTGTTAGACCAAGTGTAGTATTCTCCTTTCCATGGTAATTCAGTAACTCCCATTTGTTGTATGCACTCTGTAAAGTCCTTAATTTCAGCTTGAGAACTTGAATCTTCATCAGTTCTCATAGATTCAAGTACACTTTTGTATTTAGTTCAATTTAATTAATATTTTATAATGATTTGACATGATAAATTTAGAAAGATAATGGTAACTTTATCTCGACAACATAAACTGCATGAATCATTTGTAAGAAAAATATTCAAAAAGAATCTTTCAATCATTTGGACAAACATTGGTGGAAAATCAAATACAATTCAATTGGACAAACTTTGGGAAGAAAAAGGCAAAAGAATTGAACAAGCATTGAACCATCCTTGCAGCTTGAATAGGATGGAGAAGTTGAAATAATACTGAAAATGTTTTCAAAGGCAAATGATAGAGATGTTAGTTCACGAAATGACAGTTCCTCCTGATCTCCCCGTTTCGACCTGTGAGGACATCCAAAGTACCCATGTGAATCATTGCAGCTGCATACTTCCTAGCCCAAGTTGAACCATATCGAGCATTGTCGTTCACCAATTTAGCAGTTGTAGGATTTGTCATCAATGCCTGATCAGAAATCAAAAGTCCCTTTTGACTCTTCAAAGCCAAGTAATATTTGTTATCCAACTTGTTTGGTGTCAGGAAATCAAGGTTTGCGGGGTTAGCAACTCCTGTCCCATTTGTAAGGGCTTCTGGTGGACAAATGGACTTTAAGAATTTTGCATATTCAGGGTCAATTGGAAGATTCTGTTGGCTGTTTTGAGGGTACAAGCGGCTAGCAAAAACAGCGCAGTGAGCAATGCCAATGGAATGCGCGCCAGAAAGGGTCACCATTTCATCAACTGACATACCTTTCCTTGCAAAATTCTTGATGAGTTCCGTGGCATTGACGAAAGGAGAAGGAAGATTAGCCAATGTTTCTGAATCAATAGAAACACGCCCATCACGACGTCCAGCTTGGACATCATAGTATATTCTCCCAACTTTGTAGGAACTGTCCCTAGCAGCAAAGGCAACTATGTCTGCGCACGAGACAATTCCAGGGCATGCAGCCTCAAGTGCTGCTTTTGCAGCATCAATCACCTCGAAACCTCGTAAACTGTTCTTGTTGGGAATACCTTCCTTCTCAGAATTTGGTCCATCCAATAACACAGATGCATCACATCCCTAATCAAAGTACATGACATGTTATCGATGCAATCATCAAATTAATAAAATAAAAATATTAGCATTAAATTGGTACGTACCCTGACAAAGCAATCGTGAAAATGTAACCTAATAAGGCCAGAAGCAATGCCTGGATTACGAGAAACAGCTCTGTTTACAACATGTTCAATAATGTTTTCAGCGTAGGGACAAGTATATCTATAGTAACCTACTCTAAGTGATGGCCAATATGGTGTTCGATAGGCAAGAATGGATGATGAAAATGATAAAATCAGGCAAGCAAAAAGTGCTACAACTGAAACATTGAAGCCTTTGGAATCCATTATTAATTTTGAGCTATAGACACTATGGTTTTTCCTTAGTAATTGGCTTTCCTCAAGTGATGGATATAACTTATGAAAATATTGGAGTATTTATAGTTTGAGAAATTAATTGATGGAACCTTTCTTATGCTACAAAAACAAAACATGATTGCATGTATATTACCAACTGCACTAATGTTGAAGTATTCTTGAGCTAATTGTCTGACCTTTGATGAATTCCACAGCTTCCACCTCATTATGCCTTCCATGAATATATAGGTTGACAATATTTTTTACCTTAATTTCTACTCTCCCTCATTTTATGTGACACTCCTTTCTATATTTGAAATAAATTTAGCTTTAAACCTTTCATTTTACCCTTAATCGCCGGCAGAACGGATTTTCACTTAGAGAATTGAAAATATAAAGAAGTAAACACATGAAGAAGCCAATATTGATATTCAACATACATATAATATAATGTTGACCTTGTATTATATACCATATAATTTATCGATAAAGGTGTGGTTCAGATGAACCTCTTGCACCCCCTTAGCCTCGCCATGCCCTTCTATAGACACCAAAATCTCATCATGGCATGTTTAAGTAGATCACTAGTTTCAAAAATCTTTCTTTCTTAAATTACATGTCCAGTCAAACATCGTCAGTTAAACTGAGATGGAGGGTGAAAGTAGTGTTCATAGTCTGGCTGATAGGATTGATCATATATCAATTAGAATCATTACTAATTCTGTGCATAAAGTTGGTGTTCAGTCAAATTAATAAAACTAAAATAGTAATTTCTGGTTTTCTCTGTGGTATTGAAAAAACAAGTTCCAATTGGAGATTAAGTTGTCTTGTTTATTTAATTAGTTGGTACGCAGTATGTGTACCAACACAATGTGATAGCATTCTTAATTTTTAAACAAGAGTTTGACTTTCCTCTTTCATCTTGTTAGTACAACAACAACAACAACAACAACAGGTTGTTTCCTCTTTCATCAGAATGATTATTATCTTATTGTCAACTATTTCATGATCTTGATATATATCATACTTGATCTTGTCCAATTTTCCAGCAATGTTCTGGGGAGGAGGTTTTCTATATCTTATCCACTGAACTAATAGCGTGGAATCAATTTTCAAGTGGACTTTAGTATAACCATTGTTTAGATACGAAAGAATTCCAATAGAGGCATGCAGCTTCAAGTTCAGCCTGATTATTGGTGCCTATACACGGTGATTTAGCAATGGCATGAATAAAATTACCATTGCTATCCCTAATGATAACCTCTGCCCCAATAAGACTAGGATTAGAGAGTGCACCACCATCAGAATAAACTTTCAAAAAACCTTGGTCAGGTTTTATCCAAGTAATTTTGAGAGTAAAGATCATGCCACTAGGGAAATCGTTGATTGTTAGGATAGACTTTGTTTTAAAGCAAGTGTACATCACTGTTGATACCATAAATAATTCTGGCCGTAGAAGATCTCTTGTTGCCATACTTGGCATTACATATATTCTTCAATAGGTTCAAGCAAATAATAATAGGCAGAGTCTGAATGATGAGTTTATGAACACCAATAGCATGTTTAGTAGTCCACCATTTCATCAAAAGAAGTCTGAGAGGGATGACCTCAATATTAAGTCCAGCACTGCTGAGAACTTCTTTCGAATGTATTAGCAAATTTCCCAATACTGAAGATGTACTGGTTGACAGTTTTTGGAATAATAGCGCTACAACAAACACAATTGGAATCAACTTGTAGACCAAAATGAGAGACTCTCTCATTTGTAGGAAGTTTGTTCATTAATTATCCCATGTCATGATGTTGGTAAAGAGAATGTTTCTTTTGCCTGACAATGTCCCAAGCAAAGGAACAAGTAAACATCTCATTGTGTTTTCCAATTGAGGTTTAAAGAAGATCGGGATATTCAGGATTTCCTGAGCTTTATGGAGATGACCATCAATCAAAAAATGAGAGACATTGATATTGGATTATCCTCCTTGTCTATAGTTCGCAAGAGCCATTTCCAATCCAATTATCCCACAATAAATAAGAGTTAATTACCAGAGTGAAGTCTCCGGGAGATGTGAACCACTGCATTCTTTCTATTAGTAAGCAATTTGTTCCAAGCAGGGGAGTCTCTAGGTTACTTCTCCTTAGAGATGATATTAGACCTTTTGTGGTATTTGGCCTTGAGAAATTGACTCCAAAGAGAAGTACTAATTCTTCTGAATCTTCCACCACCTTCATTGATGGGATAACATAGATTGCCTCAAGAAGGCCAATGATATTGTTTTTGTCATTGTCAACACCCCAGAAAAAATTAGCAGCAAGCTTCTCAGTAAGTTTCATAACAATCTTATGGGGAGACAAAGCAGACAATAAATGAACGGGAATGGATTGAAGAGCATGCTTGATAAGAGTGGCTTTACCACCATATCTAAGGAGTTTATCATGCCATCCTTGATTTTGTTGACAATTACAGCAACGAGACAACTAAAATGGAAGATTCATTTTTTGCCAATATAAAGAGGACAACCTAAATAAGTGATAGAAGACTCTCTTTTGGAGAAACCAGCAATCTTATTGATTCTTCTGATGGTGCTCCGGAATGCACACTTGGAGATATCAAGAAGTGGCTGATCATAAATATCTTCATAACTTTTCAAAAAGTAGTCATGATGAGCTCAAGAGATTTCTTTGCCCCGAAAGTAAAGAAAATTACATCATCAACAAAGCGCAAATGATTAACTTGACGGCCTCTTTTCTCCATGTAGAAATCATTAAACAATTCATGATGGTTGAGGTTGTTCAGCATTATGAAAGGAAATCAGCCCCAAGGATAAATAAAGAAGAGCAACGGGATCCCTTTGCTTAAGGCCTCTGGTGGATTGGAAGAAATTATGTCTAGTGCCATTAACAACAATAGAATACCAATTGTTTGTTAGACATGGTCCTCCAGATAATCAGTAATATCTCGTTAAACTCTATTCTCGTGAGAATGATACAAGTGTAGGCCCAAGAAATCCTGTCATAGACTTTAGTCTTGTCAAGCTTAATAGCCACATTACTACCAAGATTAGGTTTCTTGATGCCATCAACAACTTCCACAGCAAGCATAATATTTTTAAAAATACTTCTCCCTTTAATGCAACCAGATTGGTTATTAGAGATCAACTTAGGCAGAATAGCAACCAATCTTATTAATAAAGTTGCTCAAGCTTATCGATCTAAACTCATGAAAAGAATTAGGAGACTCCACTTTAGTTATAAGAACCAAGCAAGTTTGGGAGGGAGAGATACTTAGGAAGGGAGTGGCCACAGAAGAAAGCTTCAATGACCTTCAGAAGGTCAATATTGATAATGTTCCAACAAGTTTGGAAGAATTTACCACTCATTCCATCTGGACCAGCTGCACTATTAGGATCCATAGAGAAAATCACCTGTTTTAAACTTTTACATATCAAGGAACCTAGTAAGAATTGTTGGGATATACTATTAACCATGATATATATACTATTGATCATGTGTTTAGATATAGTATTTATTATAGAACAAATATTAAATTAATTTTAATAAAAAATTTAATAGATCATGTATTCATTTATGTGTCCGTTTACTTATATAATAGATGATTTAGTGTATAGAGTTTTAGCTTATACACAGAGGATTAAATCATCGGTTCTTATAAGTATAAAGATTTTTTTTCACAATCTAGGATGGAAATTGGACAAGCCATCGGTATGATTGTAGCACAAAATTAAATATAGTTTATCTTGATTATGGGAACGGTGTAGTTCCGACTTCTTGTGCTAGTGCATTTTGTATGTATTGAACGGGATCGAGCAGAGATAGATGTTTTAGACTGACTGATAAAAACATATTCTCTAAACTATTAAATGTACTTATATTCTCAATCTAAATATAACTATTACGAACTGTATATATTAATTATCATTTTGATTTATTAAAAGGTGAGATCCTGAGATGGGTCAATATGCCTGATAGATTGGATGATAATAATATATATTGGTGAAATAATAAGTTAGTTGATAGAATCCATGTTTCGGTATAGAGATTGATGATATGCCTCTTTGAGAAGCTTATAAGTTTTTACTGTGTCAAATCTTGCAAGTGAATTTTATGAATCCGACACATGAAATAAGTTAAGCAGTGCTCAAAAGAAAATTAATGATTAGATTGAATTCGTCATTAATTTAATTTATTGATTAGTATCTGTAATCTTAACATGAGGAATTACATAAGTGTTTAATGGGGAATTTCACAATATAAACAGAGGAGTGCAATTACGAATTTCTAGTGGAATGATTTGTAATTTATTATGGTAAGAATAATTCAAATCAAAATTTTAAATTATTTCCATAATAGGGAGCCTCAGTAATTAATTCTGTGGTCCCTGCAGTGCTCATATTTAACTAGAACTCAGAATCCTATTTTCTAGGGAAACGGGTTTTTGTTCTCCTTTTTGGACTAGGAAAAATATCTCTATAAGTAGGGATTCTCCTAACAAAGACGATCAGTTTTCTATGCATACTTGCTCACCCAAGTATTGAGAGAGCTGTGAATTTGGGATCACTGCAGAAGACTGCGGAATCGGAGTTGGAGACTTGCTTGATGATATGTGTTCACGCTTCAAGAGGTATTTATCGAATTAAATTTCAGCGAGTTTATATGATCTAGCATAATCGTATGTGTTCTAGCATAAACTATGTGTTATCTATTATTCATGTAAGTAGTATGTTTCTGGAATGCTTCCGTTGTGCATATGTTTTCCAACAAGAATGTCATAGTCTTTATTAGTAACCAATGAGCGGATGCAATGGAAGAGATCTTCTCTGATAATCTTGTCATGCCCGGAGAAATGATTTTGAAAATAATCACAGGCTGCATTGCCAATTCGTTGTCACCTTGAATTCAACTCTCCATCATCATTCTTAATCTTGTTGATGAATAGCGTCCTTCTTGGTTATGAAAATATTTGGTATTAGCATCACCTTCATTGAACCAACACATATTGGTTTTTTGCTTAAATTTTTTTTCCACATCAAGATGATGTATATGTATTGAGCAGAAATAGCATTGAGGGTTGCTCTGTCCTCTACTCTGTTACTAGTAGTCCAAACTATCTCAGAAACTTTCACGTTATCCTCAAACTCTTTAGTGTTGTTCCAGTTTAGACCACACACTAAGAGCATTGCATACTTACTTTATTTTTTTACGGAGAGTCCACGTTGGATTCTCAGTAGCTTGTTGATTCAAAACATTCTAAACTGTGGACATAAAAGAGCTCCGAAGATGTAGACTTAATTTCCATGAACAATGGGCAGTGATCAGACCCTGTGGAAGCAAAATGAGTAACATTAGTATCAGATGGCATAGACAACCAGTCATCATTGACCATCCATATGTCTAGTCCTTCCAAACAATAGCATTAGACCCCTTTTATTGGACCAAGTGAAAATATTTTCAGGAAAGCAAAGATCATCTGTTTTCATAGATTCAAGTTTCTTCTGCATATCTACTTTATTATTTTTTGATGATTTGACACGATAAATTTGTGGAAGATAATAGTTCTCATCTAAATTTTGATTCCAATATTAACTGCATGAATCACTTACAAAAGATATTCAAAAAAACTCCCTTCAATCAATTGGACAACCATTAGGGAAAAAACAAATACAATTGGACAAATATTGGGAAGAAAAAGAGAAACAATAATTGGGCAAGCATTGAACCATCCTTGCAGCTTGAATAGGATGGAGAAGTTGAAATAATACTGAAAATGTTTTCAAAGGCAAATGATAGAGATGTTAGTTCACGAAATGACAGTTCCTCCTGATCTCCCCGTCTCGACCTGTGAGGACATCCAAAGTACCCATGTGAATCATTGCAGCTGCATACTTCCTAGCCCAAGTTGAACCATATCGAGCATTGTCGTTCACCAATTTAGCAGTTGTAGGATTTGTCATCAATGCCTGATCAGAAATCAAAAGTCCCTTTTGACTCTTTAAAGCCAAGTAATATTTGTTATCCAACTTGTTTGGTGTCAGGACATCAAGGTTTGCGGGGTTAGCAACTCCTGTCCCATTTGTAAGGGCTTCTGGTGGACAAATGGACTTTAAGAATTTTGCATATTCAGGGTCAATTGGAAGATTCTGTTGGCTGTTTTGAGGGTACAAGCGGCTAGCAAAAACAGCGCAGTGAGCAACTCCAAAGGAATGCGCGCCAGAAAGGGTCACCATTTCATCAACTGACATACCTTTCCTTGCAAAATTCTTGATGAGTTCCGTGGCATTGACGAATGGAGAAGGAAGATTAGCCAATGTTTCAGAATCAATAGAAACACGCCCATCGCGACGTCCAGCTTGGACATCATAGTATATTCTCCCAACTTTGTAGGTACTGTCCCGAGCAGCAAAGGCAACTATGTCTGCACACGAGACAGTTCCAGGGCATGCAGCCTCAAGTGCAGCTTTTGCAGCATCAATCACCTCAAAACCTCGTAAGCTGTTCTTGTTGGGAATACCTTCCTTTTCGGAATTTGGTCCATCCAATAACACAGATGCATCACATCCCTGATAAAAGAACATGACATGTTACCATTATAAGATAATGTAATAATCAAATTAAGAAAATGAAAGTATTAGCATTAAATTGGTACGTACCCTGACAAAGCAATCGTGAAAATGTAACCTAATAAGGCCAGCAGCAATGCCTGGATTACGAGAAACAGCTCTGTTTACAACATGTTCAACAATGTTTTCAGCGTAGGGACAAGTATATCTATAGTAACCTACTCTAAGTGATGGCCAATATGGTGTTCGATAGGCAAGAATGGATGATGAAAATGATAAAATCAGGCAAGCAAAAAGTGCTACAACTGAAACATTGAAGCCTTTGGAATCCATTATTAATTTTGAGCTATAGACACTATGGGTTTTCCTTAGTAATTGGCTTTCCTCAAGTGATGGATATAACTTATGAAAATATTGGAGTATTTATAGTTTGAGAAATTAATTGATGGAATCTTTCTTATGCTACAAAAACAAAACATGATTGTATGTATATTACCAACTGCACTAATGTTGAAGTATTCTTGAGCTAATTGTCTGACCTTTGATGAATTCTACAGCTACCACCTCATTATGCCTTCCATGAACATACAGGTTGACAATATTTTTTACCTTAATTTCTACTCCCCATGTTCCATTTTATGAAGAAGCCAATATTGATATTCAATATACATAGAATATAATTTTGACCTTGTATTATATATCATGTAACTTATCGATGAAGGTGTGGTTCAGATGAACCTCTTGCGCCCCCTTAGACTCGACATGTCCTTTTATAGACGCTGAAATCTCATCATTGCATGTTTAAGTAGATCACTAGTTTTAAAGTTCTTTCTTACTTAAATTACTTGTCCAGTCAAACATCGTCACTTAAAATGAGATGGAGGGTGAAAGTAATGTGCATATATAGGCTGTCAGAGGATTGATTATACTAGTATTGTGCATAAACTTGATGTTCAGTCAAATTAATAAAATTGAAATGGTAATTTCTGGTTTTATATGGTGTTGAAAAAACAAGTTCCACTTGGAGATTGAGTTGTCTTGTTTATTTGATTAGTTGGTATGCAGTATGTGTACCAACTCAATGTGATAGCATTCTTAATTTTTAAATAAGAGTTTGACTTTCCTCTTTCATCTTGTTAGTACGACGACAACAACATACTTTGTGAAATTTCACAAGTGAGGTCTAGAAAAGGTAGACTGATACGCAGACCTTGCTCCTACCTCCAATCATGGAGGACGAGAGGTTGTTTCTTCTTTCATCTTGTTAGTGTTTTATGAAATTTAGTTCACAAAATCCAATATTCCTATTCTGTAGCAAGTAGTGCAACAAAAAGAGGGGGGGAAAAAGAGATTTGATTCTTTTTTTCTTTTTTTTGATTTATTAATTAAAATTTAGAACAAAAAGAAAGATTCTGCTTACAATTGTTACATATATTATACTTCTAAAGAAGAAAAAGTACAAAGTAGATCAAATTAAGTATACGTGCAAATTGCATCATCCTATACTATTTCGAGAGTGCTCAACCATAACATAGAAACTACTATTCTTCGGTGATATAAAACTTAAAGGTTGATTCTATCAAGTTTAAATTCTGGATTCACTTCTAAATACGAGGCTATGAGGATCTAACTCTAGCATGAGAACTATCCTTTATCATCATAGACTTTTTCAAGTAGATTCAGGGTCGGCCAGAGGGTCAAATCATTAAAGCAGGGTTTTAGGCCCTGAAATTTGAAGAGCCACAAAATTATACAAAAAGTGGGTTTTGTCCAATGAACTTCTTCAATCAACCAAAATGGGTCAAAAACATTGCTAAATAGCTCAAATCTTCTTCGAATAACTTTAAATTTAAGCCACAATCTCAAAATAACATCCCAGCGAACATCAACCGTCAATATGTCAAGAGATTTAACAAATTGTAAAACTCATTTGTGAGTTTTCAAACTTTCAACAATACAGTTTTAAATTTTTTCAGTTTAGTTTATCCAACAATATTTAAATATGTGATAGTAAATATGGATATTACTCTCCATCAGTTTCTAAGTATAAAAAACATAATCACAAATAAAAAAATTATTTCCTTTTCCCTAAATATTTTAAATTATATACAAAATGAGCTAAATATGGTATTTTTTTATTTTTTTTGAGCTAAATATGGTAAGATATGTAAATATGGGCTAATTTTGCTTATAAGCTTCGGCCAGATAATATAAAGGGAAGTGGACAAATCCATTTTTTGGCCGCTATTTATCTGGTGCTCGATTTTAAAAAAACGTAAAATTTCATAAATAGTTATAGTTTGCTAAATTATTCAGGGCTCATAGCTTAAATTTTATTATTACAAATCATAGCTATTTTTAGTTGAAAACAAGCGCACAAATTGTATATGGCTCTCAAATACGTATATGTGATAAAACAGAAATTCCAAAATTTCAGTTACCAAATATTTTTAAAAACGGAAAACTCCACAAATCATGTGATTCTTACTCTTCCAAATATTTTCTCTTCCAAATATTCTCTCTTCATTGGCTCTCAAATACGTATATGTGATAAAACAGAAATTCCAAAATTTCAGTTACCAAATATTTTTAAAAACGGAAAACTCCACAAATCATGTGATTCTTACTCTTCCAAATATTTTCTCTTCCAAATATTCTCTCTTCATTGGCTCTCAAATACGTATATGTGATAAAACAGAAATTCCAAAATTTCAGTTACCAAATATTTTTAAAAACGGAAAACTCCACAAATCATGTGATTCTTACTCTTCCAAATATTTTCTCTTCCAAATATTCTCTCTTCATTGGCTCTCAAATACGTATATGTGATAAAACAGAAATTCCAAAATTTCAGTTACCAAATATTTTTAAAAACGGAAAACTCCACAAATCATGTGATTCTTACTCTTCCAAATATTTTCTCTTCCAAATATTCTCTCTTCATTGGCTCTCAAATACGTATATGTGATAAAACAGAAATTCCAAAATTTCAGTTACCAAATATTTTTAAAAACGGAAAACTCCACAAATCATGTGATTCTTACTCTTCCAAATATTCTCTCGTCATTATTGACTAAGCACATACATTTCAAAATAAATATTATATACTAATATATATAATGTCATATACAAAATAAATCTCATAAGTTTAAATCTCATATACTTTTGAATCTCACATACAAATATATATCCAAAGCCAAAGCATTCCAAGTGCATAAACTGAAATTGTAT